>OLKM01001573.1:0-10000 GCA_900291075.1 Melanogrammus aeglefinus
CTTTGGACGTGTACCGGGTTTTATTGGGAAGACTCCCATTACAAAGGAGGTGCAAGTTTGCAACAGGACGAAAAAACGAGTGAAACAGGCCCGATTATTATACCTGGTGTGTTTGTGTGTGTGTGTTGTGTTGTGGTAATGGGGATGGGTGCGCTTTTCGCGCGTGCTTGTGCGTTTGCAAATGTTGTCGGGCCTACGCTGGAGGCTCTGTGCATCATAGCGGCACGGTCGCAGTGGAATAGTCTCTCAGATTGTTTTTGTGAGGTTTTGGCTGTCAGTTGGTATCTTTTAAGAACAGCCCTGCATATTTAATCACGCAAGGAAGAGCTTAGTCCTCTTGTTTTCGTAACTGCTGCTCGGCTGCTATTGTTTCACTTTGCTCGGGACCCACAAAGGTGAATCCATGTGGCCGTTTCTGTTCACAACGGTTTTTGCTAGCATGTGTGTGTGTGTTTGTGCACTTATAATATACACAAGTTTAATGACTATCCCGAGGAAGATCTCACCATCCATGTTTGTGGTGTCGGTGTTAGTGTGCAGAATAGGGTAACAAATCCTCAGCTGTTCGGCTCAGAGAGCACACAAGTTCAAGGACAGGATAATGATTGTTGATTTAGACGATAGGAAGGAGTAATCGCCCCGTATAGCGGCGGTACATTCGTGCTTAATTCCTATTGCGTAACAGGAGGCCCGACATGATGCTTCTAATAGCGCAGACCACCGCTGAAGCGGCTCATCACCACACATCGATACGCTCATCAGTCCAGTGCAATGCACAGCTGTCGGATGAGCATCGCTTGCTGATTGGCCCAAAGCGAGGACATCATGTATGAAATTGCTCTGTATTTGATTCATCTGATGTTATTTACTCTTAAGACTTGTCCTTTTGCATCTCTTTTTTCTGTCTGTGTGGGTCATCAGTGAACCGTCGTCCTCCACCCGGCCCCTACCCCGTCACGCAGAAGGTCGAAGTGGTGTTCCACGCCGGTGGTGCGCATGGGGGGTTCCTCCGCTGTGCACTGACGGTGTATGCTCGTCGCGCTTATGGGGTATGTGACCTGATAAATCAGAGCAAGGTGAGAGGAATGAACTTTCTCAACCAAAAAGTTTTAAAGGCTGCTGTTAGGCTTTCTGTTGAGACGAGCTAACCCTGCATCTTCGCATATATTTTCGATAGAAAAACATGAGATGGGACTGTTATTGAAAAATGGGGGGGGGCGGGGGATACAGATTTGCTCTTGAGCTTTGTGTCTTCTGTCAGAAAGTTCAATGTGTTTTTGTTGTCCTTGTTGATCTTTTCTTGGTGGTGGATTTGAAAAGAGCCTAAGGTAGAAAACAAGAGAAAAGACGTGTCATCATCATCTAAATCAGTGTGGATTTGTAAATGTACATTTGTCAAACATCAAGCTAAGCCTTTTTAAGGCGTCTATATCATCCAATGCATTCTTTATTTATCAGCTTTCCCAACCGGCGCGACTTTTCAAATCACCACAAGATCAACATCAAATCAGCTCAACAAGCCACTCAATGGCAAAAGTTTTCTTTCTTCGATGACTAATGGGATAAATCTGAATGGGATACAATACTCCACTAGGAGGCAGCTGTTTGGTGCAAAGTCTTATATCTTCATACTGCTGTAGTGATTTGTCCCCGCTAGCCTCGGCTCTCTAGTGGCCACATCAAGGCCAGTGGCTTTGCTGAAAACCCAGCAGAAGGTCTGACGTCGGTCGCCTGCCAGTCGGTATTGCAAAGCCAACGCTTGCGTGGGTACTAGTTGTGGTGGATGTCGGCGGGCCTGCCTGCGCTGTTAGGCCGTGGTAGAGGGCTATGGGAGGGAGGCGTAATGGTTTGTGTTGATTGTGCACTCGTCCTTCTCAATCATCGCCCTTCTCAATCCAAGTGTGTTTTTGTTATTGAGGTTGTGTGTATGGTGTACATAAGCGCAATCACAATGACGCGGCTCGTGCTGTGTGTGTCTCATTTCTTGTCTATGTCTACGTCTGTCGTCGTGTGTGTTTGTCCTTTGTCCTGTCATTCTATGTCTATGTAGCTTGATATACCATGTTCAGTTTTGTCGTGTGTCTGTGTCTGTAAATGTTTGTGTGTATGTTTGGTGTGTGTCGTGTCTGGGTGTATTTCAACATTGGACACCACAGCTTATGTAATGTGAGGATAATGACGCCAAGCACAAGCTATTGCAGGAGATGTGTCAGTCCGGCTTCTGTTGGTCTCAACTGTACTCTTCTGTATTTCTCCCTGTGCACCTCCTCAGTTGAGACATGAAGTCGCTGACTCTTAGCGGCCTCTACCTGGTCGACTTGGGAGGGGGGCCTCAGAAGTCCTACCATAGCCATGGCAGGCGCTACATTGGCAGGGGAGGTGCTGTGTGTTTTCGTTGTTGTGTTTTGTGTTATACGAGTACTGTGCCTGGTGTGTGGTGTTTGTGTATATAGTAAGTGTGTGTGTGTGGCTGTGTGTGTGTGTGTGTGGTGTGTGTGTGTGTGTGTGTGTGTGTGTGTTGTGTGGTGTGTGTGGTGTGTGTGGTTAGAACGGGGGGCTTCTGATGCCTCCTGAGGGAGGGCTCCTCTGTCATAGATTCAGCAGAGACTGACTTGTCCCGGCTTTTTGTGGCTCGCTCCCCCTCCCCTCCTGCGCTGGGACACCTTCCTCTCTCCCCATGGGGCAAAGGAGAGGTGTTTCTACTCAAGTGGAAGCTAAAACACTTTGGTCTCAGCAGCAAATGCGGGCGGCGTGGCACAAGAGTGTGAGAGACACACACACACACACACACACACACACACACATCACACACACACACACACACACACACACACACACACAACACACACACACTTCACACACACACACACACACACAGTGCAGAGTGCAGCCGTAAGGTAAGCTTCAATGTTTTGCTTCCACACATCTCATCCACAGCATTAGGTGTCTATGTGTCTGTACGTGTCTTGTGTTATCCAAGTGGATAGAGGCCTCGCAAGGCAAAATGAGTGAGTCATCCTGCAAAGTATGGTTTACATGTTGTCCACTTGCTCTCGGCTACCGTGTGCTGCGAATGTGTTTTCCTCTGCCTCTTTCTCTTATATATATCTCTCTGTCTCTCTCTGTCTGCTCTGTCTGCCTGTCTGTCTGTTCTGTTTGTCTGTCGGTCTGGCCTCTTACTCACTCGCTCTATACGTTCTCTCTCTTGTGCTAGCAGATCTAAACTTTTGTTTTTCTAATCTCTATCAAGGCTCTACTACTCTTGATTTGTATCATCATCCGTAATTTTTAGAATCACGTATATACAGCAGGAGCTTCTTCTCTCTAATGGAAGCTTCTGATCAAGGATGGACTCTATCGCCACCATTGTGCTGCAACAGAAATGCAACAGAAACATGTACACAGGCCATGTCGATGCTTAAATGTACATCTCAAGTGGAGGCAATATCACCCCTCTTTAGACACACTTTGTGTTGGCTTAATAAGGGAAACGGGCATCCCTTAAAGTGCCAAATAATCTAGCAGGGTGGCACTTTGTCTTTAGCCTATTTGTTGACATGCACTTTTTTCGGTCACATGGTTCCTGGGTCAAAGACAAATAGGCTGCGATGAATATAACGTCTGTCAGCAATGAATTGTTAGAGGAAAAAGTCTCTACGATATTTCCCAAAAATAAGGGCTGTATATTCCATGTCACACTTATTATCACATTGTTCACTTTCTCTGAGAGACATTTTTAGTCTCCCGGGGTAATTTTGTTTTCTATAGAGATACGAGTAAGACAACTAATTGCAGTTTAGACAAACGTTTCATGTGTAATGATGAGGTAATGAACCGCTAATTGTAGATATGCAATAATGGCTTTTATGGTTGTTGGCATGTTTCAAACTGGTCCACCAGATCGCACGGGGGAATCTGATTCTTGCAAAAAAGACTTGGATTTATTTTAAGAAATTGGCTAATCCTCCCGTCGCAAATTTCCTTCCTTAAGTTGGACTTATAGATGGCCTAACACCCATCAGAGTATAAAACCCGACAAATAATCATAGGCCTCTTGTTGTGGCCTTCATAGCTGTGGACATAGTCATTAAAAGATATTTTATTTATATCATGTCTCTCGCTACAGGATCCAGGACATTAGTTGCGAGGCACGCGCACACACATTTAAATAAACAACACCTGTTTTTCCCAATTAAAAAGTGATGGGATATTTTATTTTTCGACGTGGAGATACAGCCAGCAAGCAGAGTGTTGTCTCCTAGCTAAAGACCTTATAATTTCCTGCGTTTATATTTTTTTCCTCCTATTAAAAGCTGGGGAAAAACGCTAAGGTACGCACCCCAGCAGTCTGCCTCGGGGCTGGCAGTGCCGCCGTATCATTACCTGTTTTTGGCAAGACACAAACGCAGCCCATCAAAGAGGAAGTGAACTCCAAGCCAAGACCATCCAATCTCTTTACAGCTACACCACGCGCGCCACTGGCGGAATCCCGTCGCGGCAGGCAGACTTTGTGCTAATTAGCTTGTCAACAAGGCAAATGCCTCTATTTGATCACAGCATGATGAGCAGGAATGAGTTCAAGTTCCGCAACGTGTCAGCCGCCAGCGTGTTTGCCTAGGCCACAGACTGCGTAGACGGAAAAACAAATATTCTCCTTTTGTCCGTGGTAGCGTCTCAGAGCCTCGCGCCACGCTTATTGAAGATGCTGGGGAACAGATTTGACGTGTTAGGACATGTTCCTTTTCAAGACAAGACATGAGAGAAGCTGTTTCTTCTGAGAGGAAAACAAAAAAGTAATTGAATTAGCCAGACATGAGTATATGTACCTATGTGGGGAGCAAAATTACGATTAGTTTGCTTCGGTTGGACAAAACAAAGCTGTGGGAAAATGAACCCGACATTACAGTTAATGTTTCATTCCCAGCCGACTCTGAGGGATCATTATGGCTTCTTTCTCAAGGTTCCTCGCTTTTTCCACGTGAATTTAGTGGTCATTTGAGGGCTTTAGGATATCAGATTAATATGCCACTGGATTGCGGTTCCCTTGAACGCCGTAACCGTGATAGATAGGCTTTTCGAAAGAAACTCGACTTTGCCTTGAATTAACTAGTCTGCAAGATGCAATGCACAGAATGTTTGTACTGAGAGCTACAAAAGCTCACTCATTGTACTCGTGGTGAGATGGAGGTGAGACAGACAATGCCAATAAATAAAACAAGAATGAATGACGTTAGAGGAATCAAAGGCTGGGGATCCATCAATATTGTTTTACGTTAGTAGATACTTCCTTTTGACTTCAAAAAGTATGTCCCTGACCCATGGAAGTGAGAGAGAGAGAGAGAGAGAGAGACCATTTCAACTTCCAAACGTGTTTTTGAAACTTCCCCACAGCATCCCCTTTGGTCCGTTCCGTTAAAGAAATCATACTTTTTTCAAGGTCTTCACATTTGTATGTCATGCTCGCCGTCTTCCATCCTCAAGCCTCCTTCCTAATTACCGGCCCCCCACCCTGGTGGCTCGTGACTTTAGAACAAAAGCAATCCAGATCCAAACACAGGGAATAGACTGTGCTGTAGCCTGTGCAGCTAGTTAACTAGCTTAAAGGTTGGGTATGGGAATTGCTAAACGCCAGCAGATTTTGAAAATACACAACTCAAATGGTCCTACGCCCTCCCCTTCAACGCTGACTCTGACTCCACCCATTCCAAGTACATGGACGCGCAATCATGCACAAGCGAACAGATGCGAGAGAGCCAGGCTAGCAAGGTTGGAGTTCAGGGTTGTCTTCTAGTGCTAGGTCCAAATGTGGATTTGAGTATGTGCACGAATGGGTCACGCGCGGGGGGGGGGGAGTTTTTCGAGCTCTGCCCGTTCCACAGATGATTGACTTGTTTAATTTTCACGTCAGTACTTCTAACTCAGTGGCTGTAAGTGGGTTATGATAAGGAGTTCAAGTAATTTTGCAAAAATGGCCAAAAAAGAGAATTCCATAGCCAACCATTAACTGATCATTAAGCCAGGAAGTGATGGTCATGAGATGACACATCAACGCTGATAGTTTAGAGACCAAGAAGCTAGTTCAACTTGTCTTCAACTCTGCACTTTCCTTTCATAGGGGATTGAATAGGGGAACAGATTAGTCAAACTTTGTTCTCTTGTCGACTTTGTGAAAAGCATCAACCACCATTGCTCCTCTATTGTGGGCCTCTGAACAGTGTGATTGAAACCTGACCTCTAGTTGTCATTGGGGGACGAGAGTGATACTCCCTGATATTGATTTAGATCATAACCCTACGTCCCACCGCTTTGCTCTGAGGAAGGATATGAGAATCGGTGTTAAAGGTTTCCAGACACACTAATGGCCCTTTCACACCGCCGCAAAATCGGAGGCCCGTTCTGGGCCGGTTCGGAGCTAGAGCCAGGGTTTTGGTTTCCAAAGAACCGGCTCCGGCCCCTAAAAACCGGTTCAACTCCAGCCCCAGTTGTGAGCTGGGCTAGAACGGGAACCGCTTTACGCCAGGGGCAGGGGGCGGGGTTATCCTTACCGTCATAAAGACAAACGAAGACCGGTCATTGCTCTCGCGCACACGATTATTATCACAGATTCGCTGGATCTGTTGTGTTTGGTTGCCTAAGTAGGCGCCCAAAGCAAGGAGAAAAACTTGAACAGCTGCCGCGTATTCCACCATTGTTGTGTTTGAAGCTGCGAGGGTTGCCGGTAAAAGCGGAGACGTATGCAGACGTTTGAAGTGACGTCATGACGTTGCTCTCGCCGGCTCCATGGCTGGCTCTCGCCGGTGTGAAACCAACCGGTTCGTAACTGGGATAAGGCTGGAACCAGTTTGGAACTGGCCCTAGCACCAGCCCGGAACTGGCTCTCAGTTCTTTTTGGTGTAAAAGCCCCATATGAGACTTGTACTCAAGTGAAGAACTTTTTCTATGCAGTGTCTCAGCTCATTTCAGTGGAACTTTTAGCTACCGTTATTTGCGTTTGAACTGTCCAGACCTAGATTTAAGAACAATCACACACACACACACACACACACACACACACACACACACACACACCACACTCACTCACTCACTCACTCACTCATCACTCACTCACTCACTCACTCACTCACTCACTCACTCACTCACTCACTCACTCACTCACTCACTCACTCACTCACTCACTCACTCACTCACTCACTCACTCACTCACTCACTCACTCACTCACTCACTCACTCACTCACTCACTCACTCACTCTCACTCTCAAGCATCCTTGGAAGCAAGGTTAGCTCGGTGACCCATGGTTTTGTCTAGTCAGTAGATCTGCAATCGTTAGATGTTCTTTCTCAGAAAGAAACATGACCTCTGCTCTGCTCAGAAGAAGATTCCACATGGGCATCAATGTGGAAGGTGAAGGCAAACATCCCATCCGTATAGTTTTAGTCTGCGAGTGATGAAAAATGTTTGTTTGGGTTTGAAAAATGTCAGCAAGACACATCGCATCTTGGCCCAGGTGTCAAAGGGCCCCGGGGCCCCTCGGAGATCAATATCTTTCTGCCTTGCCCCCCTGTCTGCCTCCCCGCCACGACACCGTTCCCACAACTCCATCCCTCTACCCACCAAACCGGCCGACAAGCAGCCCTTTCCTCCTCCCCTAGCCTCCCCTCATGCGCTGGGGGGGGGCTGGGGCGGGCCGGGGCGGGGCGGGGTGTGGGGAAGAGGGGGACATGTCCATCACAAATGCACTCTGTGACACCCGGCGACAGAATGATAAAGAACTGTACACCGTACACCCTGTTTTCTACTCCTTATGTCCCTCTGGCCTTTCTCTCCTCTCTCTCCCCACACCTCTGTCCTCTGTCTCTTTCTTCACTTGTTCATCCAACTATTTCTCTTCAGTTCCCTTCTTCCCTCCCTTGATTCTCTCTTCTCTCTCTCGCTCCTTCCCTCGCTCTCTTTCTCTCCTTTCCCTTCTATATTTAGTTGATTTCTCCAATGGATGGGATGGAGCTTGGGCGCTTCTCTCTCTCTCTCTCTCTCGCTCTCTCGCTCCCTCCTTCTCTAGCTCTCTCTAGCCCGCTCTCTCTAGCCCGCTCTCTCTAGCGCGCTCTCTCTAGCGCGCTCTCTCTAGCGCGCTCTCTCTAGCGCGCTCTCTCTAGCGCGCTCTCTCTAGCGCGCTCTCTCTAGCCCTCTCTCTAGCCTCTCTTCTCTCTCGCTCTCCGTCGCTCCACGCCTTCTCTACGCTCTCTCTCTAGCCCGCTCTCTCTACGCTCTGCTCTCTCCTCTCTAGCCCGCTCTCTCTAGCTCGCTCTCTCTAGCGCGCTCTTCTAGCGCGCTCTCTCTAGCGCGCTCTCTCTAGCGCGCTCTCTCTAGCGCGCTCTCTCTAGCGCGCTCTCTCTAGCGCGCTCTCTCTAGCGCGCTCTCTCTAGCCCGCTCTCTCTAGCTCGCTCTCTCTAGCTCTCCTGCCCTCACTCCTGCATGCAAGGTTTATACACGCAGAGACGCACGCAGGACAGACAAGCACGCCCTGCCCGGCTCTCTCCACAGGGCTAGCTGTGAGAGGGGTGTAGCGTTTTGAAATTCGGCTGGCCTCACCCTAGGGTGCTGTTGTCCACCTGACATCTCATAAATAGTTGAGACGCTTGATTGATGGTTTCCCAGGCCGGATCTTTTTTTTTTGTTACCCTGCAACTTCTCATAACTCTCTCTCCCATCTCTCTCTCCCTCCCATCTCTCTCTCTCTCTCCCTCTCCCTCTCTCTCTCTCTCTCCCCCTCCAGACACACAATGCCCGTCCGTACAAGTAGAGGAGTGGAAGTTTCCGCAGGCTGCCAGACACAATATCACAGGTAAACCGTAACACAACTACACACACATACACATGCAGCAAGAGTGTGTTTCTCTTTCCAGGGTTGCTCACAGATGCCCTTTGATGGTCAGGTTTCAATCTGGTGCGGAGCTTTTCCCTGCTGAGGAGCGCGGACATCAAAAAGATCCGTAACCCACGAGGGCCCGTCATCCTGAGGCTCGGCAAGGCCTCTCTGCTGCAGCCCACTGAGTGAGTGTACACACACACACACACACACACACACACACACACACACACACACACACACACACACATACACACACACACACACACACACACACACACACACACACACACACACACACACACACACACACACACACACACACACACACACACACACACACACAAATTGTACCCAAACACGTGTAGGCGCACACACACACACACACTCTTGTGTGCAAACGAACAGAAAAGCCTGCACACACACATATAGGTGCCTGTGAAATCTCACACACACACACACACACAGATTCAAATACATAAACATATTTGTGAAAGCTGGTACGCAAAAATAGACACAGACCAACACACACAAATAATTAATCTACATGAACATAATAACATGTGCACATACACACACAGACACACACAAACATAAATTCCCACACCCTGGCCAATACCCTTTTTGGTTAAAAAATAGGAATATTTTGATTGGTGCCTTGCACCTATGTGGGGAAATATGAAGACCTTGGTGAACATGGAGAGGCAGACTCTCTACTGGTGAATGAGGTGTCCTGTTGGAAAGCTGGCAGTTGTTAACAGTGAGTCGGTCAGTCACTGATTGCTTTTCCAGAAATACTATACTTTCCACCCTCGACTGGCTTCTGACTTCTGGCTTATAAAATACAATTTCCACAGTCGTTTGGGCTTTCCTTCCCCCTGCGCCAGTGGCTGTTCTTGTTCACAAAGGAACACCTTCCGGACACGAGGTTGTGGTATTGAGACTGCTGGGAGATGGTCACTCTGCTGTGTGCTTATTGACCAATGTCGAAGTGAGTCATAAGCACTTTGGCCCTCCTACGCATATAAGTGGCTGGGACAAATGCTTGTGCCACACTGCTAGCATCGTAGGGCTGGTTTCAAGGCTGCTTCCTCACACAGATGAGTAACATATGCTGAGTGGGCAAAAACTAAAG
>OLKM01001573.1:15000-79054 GCA_900291075.1 Melanogrammus aeglefinus
GGACCAGATTTAAGCTCTCAACGTGTGGGTGATGAATGGAGTGGGGGGGCCCTGACGGCTCGTTAAGGTCTGATTGATCGGCCTTGTGCGCACGTGTAATTAACATGTCCCGCACTCCCTTTCGCTCCCCCCCCCCGACGCGCGGCACTGTCTCTCTGTACTACTTTGTTACTGTTTCTGTGAAGCGGCATGGTGGAGCTACGGCTTGTTCCACGCGGTTCCTCCGAACTAGCAAAGCGAGTGACAAGGCTAAGTAAACACGGCGTATCTAGGACACGACGCGTCGTTAAATTAAGGGGCTGTACCGCCGGCCCCCCGGTTGTTTACTCTTGCCTTCAAGCGTCTTGCCCGAGCGTGTGTTTTAGTGTTCTGCGTGGGAGCGGTGGGTTTGATGTACGACGTGACGCATGGCATCGCGTTACTCCCCTCTCCGGGGGGAGGGTGGGGGGGGGAGGGGAGGGGACTCGGCTCCCCGTTTCTTTGAAAGGTCAAGTATGGTGGTGGGAGGGGTGGGGGGGTGGGGGTAGGGGAGGAGGACGCCCTGATTGGGGTAATTAGATCCCGCTGTGGCTTAGTGGCGTGCGTAAATCATCGAGATGATGACCAATCATCACGCATTAAAAGCGTTTTCTTTTATGAACTTTACTTTTAGTCGTTTGGGCTTTTATCCAAAGCGTCTTGCGGTGGGAAGTGAAGAGCAGGAAGGGGGTTGAGAACATCCTGCTCAAGGGTGCCTCCAGGTAGGTTGGTAACATTGTGGGATGGAACCCTGTACCCTTCGGGGTTAGGCGTTGATCACCGTACGCTATACAATGACACTACACTCACGGGCTACTAAGCTATCCTAGCCTTAAGCGTTCTTTGTCTAAATCTTTATTTTATCTCTATCCCTCCCTCACTTAACAACCAAACCTCCCCCATTCTCCCCCCCCCTCCCCCACCAACACCACCCACCCACTTCCACACTCCCCCTCCCCCCCCCCCCCAAACAACACCATCCCACCCTCACCCACATCTCCCCCCTTCCTCCCCAGTTCTCCCTGGACCTCAACCCCTCCGAGGCCACCTTGACCCTGCGGGCGCGGGGCATCGAGGGGCCGGACGACGCCCCCGCCGGGTGCGTCTTCGGCGGGCAGGGCGTGGAGGCGCTGCTGGACCAGCGCTGGCACAAGGTGGCGCTCAGCGTGCGCTCTGGTGAAGCCTCTCTGCTGGTGGACTGTGGCTCCATCGACAGCCAGCCCCTGGATGCCCGCGGGGCCATCCCCACCGACGGACACACGCTGCTCGCCATCCGCGCCGCCGACGCCACCCCGGTGCAGGTACGTACGCTGACTCGAGAACCGACGATGCTGTGTATGTGTTGTGTGTGTATTTGTGTGCGTGCTTATGTATTTGTGTGTGTGTGCGTGTGTGCATGCTTGTGTGTGTGTGTTTTTTTTGTTAAGCTGATTTTTTGGGATTGTTATTTTAGAATGGGTTCCCGCCAGACCACAGCTCATACTTTTAATATTAAAGAGTTACTTACATCGCTGGGCACTTTGCCGTTTTCGTTTTTTTGCACAGAAAAGTGACATAAATAAAGTTTGAGTGGTCGAACGGAGATAAGCAGACAGTGGGAGCTATTGTTGCCAGCACTTAGGACCAATCTTTGAGGCCCTAATCGGAAACACTCCAGCCTAAAAGGAAGCCCGAAAGATTCTTTCTGAGTTGCTTCTCGTCTTTTTAGTGCTGTGATGGACCTATTAACTGTATCATCGCATTAGCAAGCCTTCCCCAAGGCACCGCCCACATCCCTCCATTCGCCCTCAGCCTTGGAAGCAGCATGTATTCGTCCTCTGTACGTGCGTGCGCGTGTACTTTGTATGCACCGCTGTGTATTGATGCACATGCGCTGCAATAACTGCACATGTTTTCATCACGTATGCCTCATCCCTGAAGCCTTTCTACCCTATTGTATACCGTGCTTTGCGCCTGTTAGCAATAAATAGATCCAGTAATGAGGGCACTTAGACCGACGGTGAAATGGTCTAACCTGGATATAACAACCCACCCTTGGTCTTTAATTCACACACATAGTAGCTGCGTTCAGACCGTACTGTACCCAGCGGTCACTTCCACTGCGCGCAAACAAGCAGCCATAAATGAGACCTGTTGGATGAGATCATGTTTTTCTTTTGTTATGTTATCTTCTTGCATTGTATGCCTGGGACAATGAAGGGCTCTGCTTGTTAAACCGATTCTTAAGCTGTGTGTGTGTATTTATGTGTCTGTGTGTGTCCTTAGATGGACATCCAGCAGGTGATGCTGTACTGTGACCCGTCCCTGGCCATGCAGGAGGCCTGCTGTGAGATCCCTGGGGCCCGGGTAAGGACAGCTGGATCAGATGCTTCACTCACTCATCGCCTTGGACACTCACTTGTTCATTTGCTCGCTCGCTTAATGATTTTAACACGCACACACTTGGTTACCCATTGATTTACTCACTCAGATGTCCACTCATTCACTCAATTACTTGGATACACACTCACTGACTCAATTACTTGGATACCGATCACTCAATTGTTCGGACACTTACCCACTCACTCACTCACTCACTCACTCACTCACTCACTCACTCACTCACTCACTCACTCACTCACTCACTCACTCACTCACTCACTCACTCACTCACTCACTCACTCACTCACTCACTCACTCACTCAGATGTTCACTCAGTCACTAAATTTCTTGGATACTCACTCACTCAATTGTTTGGAAACTCACCCCCTTACTCACTCACTCACTCGCTTGGACTCTTACTTACCAACTCACTCACACAATGATACTCAATGATAAATGACTAGCCAGCTAGCTTTAGCAATATGTCTGGCAAATGACCCAGTCATCATTTAAATAATGGCTCAGACACACATTAACTGACTCAATTACTCATTCACATTCACTGACTCAAACTCACTTGCTAACTTACTAAATTACTGATGAGCAAGGTAACTATAGTTATCAAATGTACGAAATGTTCAACATAAATGCTGCAGGCATTTTGCTATGTTGATATCCATGGTCCACTAGGGCTATTTAGCTGGTCGCTGTTAGTGTTGTGTCCATGACATGAAGAAGTGCGTTTTCTCATTGGGGCGATTATGCTAGAACATTGTGGTAATCAATAATGCCTGTTGTCAGAGTCAAAACATACCTTTACTTTCTATGTGTACCAGTGGTGGCTAGTGGTTTTTAAAGTGAGGGAGGAAGGACTGCGCGCTTGGTTGCCATTGACCTGCTTGCACTGTTGGTGCAAGCAGTATGGTGGCATAAGAATGTGAGACTCAAGTTGTTTCAGGGTGTTTTGGTGAACTACAAACTAGGAGGGAGGGATAGTTATGTGAATAAAATTGATACGAAGCTGGCAGTGGCATCACTGTAATTTGAAAAATGGTGGGCAGCATGTCTTTGAAATGGACTACAAGGGCAGAAGGAAATCAGGCCTACTCTTGATTTCTAAAAGAAAATTTAAAAAATTGGTGTCTATTTTTGCTCTCAATGACTGAAGTTATTCGTTGTAATTTTAACTATTTTTATTTTCAGTTACAATTGTTTTAAGAAAAGACTCAAGTCAAGACCAAAAGTGATGCCATTTAAAATGCATCATGCTCTGAATCATTCACCCTTTCCACAATATCAAACAGAAGTAACAAACTAGTAAAAGAACGAGAAGATTATTTCAGACAGCCTGATCTATAAGGCGGGTCATCCCTATGTTCCCCGGGTCCTATGTTCCCCGGGTCCTATGTTCACCGTTTTTCCCAAAAAGGGTCCTATGTTCCCCTGTAGCAATACATACCCGGGAGCATAGGACCCTTTTTCTGAAAAAGGGTCCTATGCTCCCCGCTGTTTCGGGGAACATAGGACCCTTTTCTGGGAAAAGGGTCTGCGCTCCGGATGACCGTAGCGCAGGGAGCTCTCGTAGGGATTGGGCTTCTCGGGGTTTGTTTACCGGCGTCGGGTTCTCCGACGTCTCTCCCTCTTCCACAAAAGGTATAGACATGCAATGGCGGTTATCTCGGCCGGAATGTGGCAGTAATGGTGGAAAAAGTAACAGTAACACAATAACAGTAACACATAAATGTCGGGGAACATAGGACCCTTTTTGGGAAAAGCGGAGAACATAGGACCTTACATACATACCTTTTTTAAAGGGTCCTATGTTCCAGTCTCGTACAAAGAGGGGAACATAGGACCCGGGGAACATAGACATGCTCCCCGACCCCTATAGGCATGGTGCCTAGCAAGGAAAGTCGCATAGCAGCACCAACGTGAACTTGACACTTGTCGTGACATTTGGTTGCCCTATCAAGATTTTTCACATCAGTGAAACCATGAACAGCCCACGTTGGAGATTTGCCATTATTCATTAGCAAACAGGGCCAGCAATACAGTCGATTGCTAGTAATGCTACCAGTAAGCCATGAGTACCTAACAAACCATGTAGCACCCACAACACTGACGTTGCCATTACTTTTGGTGATCTTGATTTTGCGAAGTGGTCTACCCTTTTCTTTGGTCGCTAACTTAGCACTGTAACTCAATTAATGGAATGCTTAGTGTAATTAAGCATGAAAAATGTCGTCTGTTTCCAATGTTTCGATTGTACACTTTATTCGCAAATGTTAGAATCTCGTTATCCTTCCGATGATTTCACCTACTTTGCATCTCTTCTGAGCGGCAATGCATGCAGAGCGGGTTTGTTATCGACAGCGGTGCCAGATTGGGCAGATTTCCCGCCCAATGATAATTTTCCCAGCCTAACGTGGTTAAAAGTAGCCCAATAGGCTCTATGCACAACTCCACTACTTCCTGGATTTAGTGCAGCTCCTTCATTTCCTGCCTTACATTATTGGACAAACTGATTAATCCAGGTGTGTCTGAGTAGTCACACTGGTCAGACACACCTGGATTAATCAGTTTATCCAATAATGTAAGACAGGAAATGAAGGAGCTGCACTAAATCCAGGAAGTAGTGGAGTTGTGCATAGAGCCTATTGGGTGGGAAATCTGTCCAATCTGGCAACACTGCTCACCAGCCAGGGATCCTGCTTATTGGTTCATAGCGCAGCGCGAATAGATTTTTGCGCGAATCAGGTCATACCCACTCTGAGGAGGACTTCCTCCTCTCTCCCAATGAAACCCATGGTATTCGCTCGCCGCCGAATACCATGGGGAAATGAATGGGAGTCAACGGAGGCTGAGGGAGGACCCTCCTCCCTGAAGTTATTGTCAATAGGCGATAGGGGGTGCTAATGTCCCTTTACCCAGGGAAACGAAAATTATATATTGAAAGGCATGAAAGTAGTCATATTTAAGGGCATTTAATTCATTACAGTAGTCTGGGCAATCTACATTTTTTATTCTCAACAATGTTAAGGAGGATCTTCCTCCCTCTCCTCAATGGAGAAGCCTCCACTGATGTGTACATATTTTCCTCCTCCTCAGCTTTCATCATCACCCTTTTTTCCAGTGTTTCTTCATCTTTCCCCATGGCACAAAACACATTTTCTCAAAAATACGACTAGAAAACCTTTTCTGACGAAATTTGTGTTGGTTATTTTGGTTCAGGGTCTCCGCTGATTGTTTGTATGCAGGTGTTTGTGTGTGTTTGTGAGTGTGTGTGTGTGCGCGCGAGTGTGCGCGCTTATGTGCTTGTGTATGTGTGTTTGCTCATCTCTGTGTATTTGTATGCATCTGCGTCCTCCGCTGTGAACTTGTCTGTGCACGTGCACACAATTAGAAATGTGCGGTACAGCACAGTTTTCCTCTTTGATATATTTATTTCTCTGAGGCGAGGTAAAAAAAAAACTATTAGTAGTGTTACTCAGAAGCTCTGAAGTGCGGAACGCCATCAAGAGAGGAGAAAAGGTTCCGGAACTGATTAGAAGATTGGAATGAAAAAAAACACACACTTGTCCCCTTTCTTCTTCAGGGCACGTGCGCTCCTGGGCTTCCCTTAAGCACTGTTTCAGTTTTCACCAAAATGTTCACTCTTTCTCTCGCTCCCCCGCTCTTTCTAAATGTCTCCCTCCATTTCTCTCTCTGACTCTTTCTCGCTCGCTCTCCACCACTCTTTCTTTATAAATCTCTCTCTCTCTCTCTCTCTCTCTCTCTCTCTCTCTCTCTCTCTCTCTCTCTCTCTCTCTCTCTCTCTCTCTCTCTCTCTCTCTCTCTCGCTCTCTCTCGCTCTCTCTCTCTCTCTCTCTCTCTCTCTCTCTCTCTCTCTCTCTCTCTCTCTCTGCTACTTACAAATAACACATCACAAGGCAAAATGGCATCAGTGGGTCGATGAAGGGCTTGTCGTTGGTGCATTATCATGTCAGCACTGTTGAGTGTTTTCAATCTGTGACTTTGCTGAAGGGCACTTCAGCGTGGGCACAGAGTTTTAAGCTGTGCTTTTCTCCAGGCTTTGAATTATAGTGTTTGTTTGGAAAGTGAATTTGTGTTGTTTTGCTCTCCGGTTTATTTTGCAGTGCCCCCCCGATGAGAGAGCCAAGAGCCGGCGTGCTGCAGAAAACGACCTGGTAGACAACGCCTTTAACCAGGTACCAACAAATCCACACACACACACACACACACAGACACACAGACACAAACACACACACAAACTCACATTAACACACACACACACAACCACACACAAAAATTCACATCACATTGCACCATGTGCAAGAATTAAAGACCCTTTCATTCACTAGTAATAATTGCATTTAGATGCATTACATTTACGTTTAGGGCCTTTAGCAGACACTTTTATCCAAAGTGACTTATAATGGTTACTATATTGACACACCGAAGTCAACCATGCAAGCGACAGCGAGCTCTTCGGGAGCAGTTAGGGTTAAGTTGCTCAGGGACACCTCGACACTGAAGAGAAAATAATATAAATCATTGTGGATATCAAGGTCTCAATACTTTCCTACCTCAAATAGTTTTCATTGGCGACAGAGGGAACAAAAATTAAACAAAAATGCTAACAATCACACACACACACATATGCATGCACGCACGCACGCACACACACAAACACACACCTTCTCATACCCCAACACATAACATTACTTCATTGCCCTCCTGAAGACCATTTGTTTTACTTTAACCTCTGCCTATTTCATCATTCATATTAATGGAACCTTAATTCTATTATCTATTCATTAGGCCTGGTGTTTGTCTTGGGGAGCTGTGGGGTGTTAACTAAGTGCTCTATCAGACTCCAGGACAGTCTAATCAATCCCAAATATGGCCCTAGCCAGGAAAAAGTAACGATAGTGCCAGAATACTATTCCTCTTCTTCTTCCTTTCTGCATGTCTGTTGAAACTGCCTAAATTCCAAGCCACTGGTTTAGACGTAGTACTTATCTCATTCATTCGCTCATTTACAGCCTTTTCATTTACAGTATGTTGAAAAGATAAAAACGGACACTCCTCTCATAGTGCCAGAAGTTTAGAATACAGGCCCATAAGTCCAAACTGTAGGTTCAAACCGGTGATATGTAGCCTTGCTTTTTACCCATATACACAGACAGAACACCTGGGTTTTACCTATGTGCATGGTCAATTATGATAGGAGTTTGTCTACTGGTGTATGTGCCAGATGCTAGCTCGTGTAAGCGCTGACTGAGACTGACCTCATACTACACCCATGGAACTAGTAGCTATGGGAGGACATTGGTGCGTAACGTCTTAGAAATGTTGCGCTAATGCAACCAGATTTTGAATGTCAACATGTTATATTTTGACGTGTTAATGCAACAAATATTAAGATGTTAACCTGCATTTTCTGGTTGTGGCCAAGGAGTAACCTTGAATCAAGGCAGTCATACATATTCATGATGAGGTATTGTCAACGATGTCGAACAATGCAAGGGAGCCCGTTGTGCATAAATGAATGACTGTGCATAAATGACTAATTTGGGTGTCTTAAGTACTTGTTTCAGGCGCTTAGGTATACCGTAAAGGAAGTGATGTGTATGAAACTTTAACCAGAGTTGTGGGTTAGAAGCCGACAGTTTAAACTTTCAGCGGGGGACGGTGAAGTTTAGGGCCAGGTTTGGAACTCGTTGATGGCGATGCCGATCCCTCGGTCTCATGAAACCGCACATTTAGGGAATGTAATAGACTTCCAACATCGGATAATTAGTAAACAATCCAAGTATATTTGGCAAGCTTTATGCTGTAATGTTTGAATGTTTCGACACCCCTAGATAACAATGAAACAACCCGTTGGCTGTGATGGACCATCTGCGTGTTAACATGCAAAAAATGAGACCTTATGTGTTATCATGTCAATTTGTGTGGCGTTAACACATCAACATATGAGGTCGTAACATAACCAATTTTCACGCCCAGTTTTCCTTTGTTTTAACGTGACATTTGGAAGACGTTATTTGCTCTAATGGCCTTCCATATGTAGTCTCCATGTCTGTGTCTCTGTTTCCCCGGTGCCATCACTCATGATGTTTTCCACAATATCCAGGAACACTGCAAGAACTTTGCAGTGGACAATGTATGTAGTCTCTCACGTGTGGTGGTCCTGAACTTATTCAAACACCCAGCAGCATCACCCACACAAGCCTCCAGCCCTGAGTCAGACTGGGGCTATTCATAATGTAGACGTCTCCCATGGTGCTCCGTTCTCCTTGCTTCATATTCTCTCTCTGTCACACTACAACACACACACACACACACACACACACACACACACACACACACACACACACACACACACACACACACACACACACACACACACACACACACACACACACACACACACACACACACACACACACACACACCCATTAACACAAACCCACACACACACACGGCTGCAACATCATGGGGATTTTTTATATTATATGATTGTTATTAGATTTTGACTTCAGGTTCTGCAAAAAATATCGACCCCCACTGTGATGTAGTTTATTTCAAACCAGATAAAATGGCTGGGGAGCTTTAACAGTTGCCTTCTGTTCTAACTTATTTTTATTTCTCCTTTTTCTTTGAGATACATTTGGTGTGGTAATTTGATTTTAAAGTCTCTTTGAGTTCAAACTAAAAAGTGAATGCAGGCTGATGCTTGCTTGGTAATTGTATCAATGGGGCTGGGATAGTGGCCCAAAGGTTTGGGGGTTGATCCCAAATTCCCTCAGTCTACAGGCAGAATTGAGCTGTCCTATGTTATGACATATCTGATTTCCTAGCTTTAGATAAAATCATCTATTGAAGCCCTTTAAGACCCAGGGTTGTAAAATGACCTGATCCACCTTCAACTCATCTAATAGAAAGACAACAGTTGCATACTCATGAATCCTATTGTTTTAATATGCAAGAGGCTTAATGGTAAAAGCTAAACACTATGTTATGTTCCCTAAGCTTTCTGTCCTCTCAGTTTGTAGTGCCCTCCTTTAATCCGTTTTCTCTTTCCCTCTATATCTATCCTTGTCTTCTTTCTTCTATCGACAAAACAGGAACTGGCAATGAAGGTGAGTGCTTACCAGTCGCTCACAAAGTCCCTCTGCCATCCCATCTCCTTTTTCTCGTTTGTTCGTTCTCTCTCTCTCTCTCTCTCTCGTTCTCTCACTGTCTTTGTCTCGTTCTCTCACTGCCTTTGTCTCTCGCCCGCCACCTCTCCCTCACAGAACCTCAGAGCGTGTCCGGTGTATGTTGTTTTGGGTTGATAGGGCATAGGGCTTCCATATAATGCCTGGATGGTTCTGCTGCAAGTCAAATTAGTCGCTCATTCATCCACTCACTCGCTCTCTCACTCACCTACCTACTTGCTGAGGCACTCACTCATTCACTCTTGCACTCACTCGCACAACACCACTCCAACCCTGGTTTATCTTTTATCCTATGCTCACACCTGAATGAAGGAAGCACTGTCAAATGCAAGCTAACTTGCTGAGGCACTCACTCATTCACTCTTCGTTCATCTCACTCGCACAACCACCACTTCCAACCCTGGTTTATCTTTTATCTAATGCTCACACCTGAATGAAGGAAGCACTGTCAAATGCAAGCACACACGCACACAGACACACACACAAACAAACACACACACACACACACACACACACACACACACAAACACACACACACACACACACACACACACACACACACACACACACACACACACACACACACACACACACACACACACACACACACACACTCTTTCAGTAACTCATGCAGTGATGATGTATCATGTTTCTCTCTCTCTCTCCCCCCCCTCTCTCTCGCTCTCTCTCTCTGTCTTTATCTGACTGTCGTTCCACATCACACACAGGACTGATTCACACCTCATTATACACTGTCGCCTCACTGTGGGGAGATCTTTTTGCTTTTTTCAACTACTAATTCGGCCCAAAAATAGACGTGTTCTGTTCACAAGTAACACACGCACACACACACACACACACACACACGCACACGCACACACACAGACCTCCAAACGACCTCTTATGCTGTCCTGAGCAGGGTTGCTGTTGACTTCTGCAGGAATTACTCACAGAAAACACAGGCTATTACCTATTCATACATGTTATAAGAGGAGCACATGCATTAACACACACACTAACACACACTGACACACACGCACGCTCGCACACATCCTGAATTGTTTGGGATTCATAAGGGAGAAGAAATCTAAGTTGTTAGTGGGGATAACTTTAACTTAGAGATAACACAATATTTTCTTCTGCCAAACAGCAACTTAGCCATCACGGCCAGAATGTTGATCTTCTAAGAAGCCAGTAGTAGCTAACGCTCACTTAAGATGTTGCTTTGGTCCGCCACTTAGCGCCTTATATTACATTGGAGACACATAAGCGTGTTAGAATCACTGCCAAAACAGCCTAGTGTACTGTTTTTATTAAAGGAATTCAATGCGTACAGAAAAAAAGCAAGACATCGTACTAGGGGAGGTTCATCCCAAAAAATAGTGGCGCTGCATATTAATAGGGTTGGTTGTCATGGAATGCTAGCTAGGAAGCCGTGGAGCTCTGAACCCTGGAGGAGGAGGCCAGGGCCGTGGAGGAAGTGTGGACGTGCGGAGATATACATATTCTGTCAGGGTTGCTGGTCAGGACGTCACCCGTCGGGATGAGCGATGTTCTCTCCTGGCTTCACTCAGACATCGGTAGCCAATATTATCAGTCAATATGACTTTGTACCGATGCTCTGCAGAGCACCGACCATGACCCTGCCTTGCACAAATATAAAAAATGGCAATATATAATTTTGTCTTTTGGATTCAATGTGCGTTGTTCAGTGTTGAGTTTGTACTGGTACTTAATTTTTAACATTTATTTCCATTGTTTATGTTCATGGTAGCCATGTTCATGCAACAAATTCATTTTGACGTATGATATTGGTAACGGCTGCTTTAGCAAAGCCAGGGGGGTGACAGCCACGATGGTTTGACTGCTCAGATCGCTGCTGTCCTTTTAAGACCAGCCAGATCTACAAAGATATGCTCGGTCCTGGACGGGCGAGGGCCGGTTGGATGACTGACTGACGCCATCAGTGAACTCACGTTGAATGCTCTTCCAGTCATCTTCCAGGAAGGTCCCCTGGCTCTGTTCTAAGCCTTGAGTGTACTGAGAGAGCCCTTGAAACGCCTCTGAATGCAGAGAGAGCCGAGCTACAGTGCTCCGACCTGTAGCCCCATGCTGACAGGGTTGAAGTGCCCCCGGGCCCAATAAATTCAAGCTTATAGCGGAGGAAAGTACCCCCAGATTTTACCATCAGATGTGTCTACTACACAATCATGGAGTTCTGTGGTGGGGGGGGGGGCGGAGTGGGAGAGTATAAAAAATAATAATGATGACTCTTAAGAATTCTGTTCCGTGTTTATTTATTTCTTTGTTGTTCCTCGCTCCCCTACTCATTATCTCGTAGCGGAACATCAATACATGCCAGTGTCCTGTGGAGCGAAAGCGGGGGCTCGCGGAAAAAAATAACTGAAAAAAAGCTCAGGGTGGTAGACTGTAATTACATGCTACCTCTTTAGAGCATCGCGGCCGCTTATAATGGCTGTTCTTTAGTTTGTTGTGGGTCTATGTGTGTATGAGCGAGTGTGTGTGCATTTGTGTGCGGGGTTCCTTAATGAGTACTTGCAGTAGCAGCTGTTCCGTTCTGTGCGTTCTTTTTCGGGACAGAGATTCAGACTTATCTATTGATCGCCACTTCCTGTAGGACATGTTGGCCTGGGTTTTTTTTATTTTGCGTGTGTGTGTCGGTGCATACATCCGTGTAAGGGGTTTGGAAATGTTAGAACTACCCCAGGGCTGGTTTGCCTCCTTTTACAACGTTAATGCTACCTTTTGTGCTTCGAAAATAAAAGGAATGGTTTCAGTTGGTTCAACAGCACCACCCCGTGGCGGCAAGTAGAACTGCACCTGTCGCCACCCATTCCATTTTTTCCCATCGTGTTCTGTTCCGTTTCAAACCACTTTTTCCTCTGTGCACTTCCTTTTACGCACAATGCTGAATTATAGTTTATCAAAATTAGTTGGATTGTCTGTATGTCTCTTTCTCTATGTGGCGTGCTGCTTGTGTTCTACTTCACAGTGGTGAACAGAATGTAAGAGGGTTACTTCGATGGGTACTCCACCGTTATTCATGGTTGGCTTTTAAATGGTTAGGTGTACTGAACGATTTCCACTATGCCCTTTTCACAGCTGCCGAGCCCAGACACCTTCTCCAAACTGGCAGCGGAGAAAGGAGAAAGGTGTTGCCCGGTGAGTCCAAAGTTGAAGACACACGCATACACATAAACACACGCTTAAAGTCACACCCGCACGCACGCACACACACACATATACACATGACACCTACAAATTCAAGTGCATAGGTGAGGGTGTGTGTGTGTGTATGGGTGTTGTCAAGGTAATCTAATGATGGTGGAATGTATGACCTCGACACTCATGTCTCAGCATGCATTGAGCTGAAGACTGTAGTGGAACAGTTATACATACACACAAACGCACGCGCGTGCACTCACACACACGCACGTGCACTTACACACAGGCACGTGCACTCACAAGTACACATATGCAACCAACTGCAACCAGTACACACACACACACACACACACACACACACACACACACACACACACACACACACACACACACACACACACACACACACACACACACACACACACACACACACACACACACACACACACACACACACACACGTGTGGTGCAGGTTGGTGTGACACGCTGTCTGGCTACGTTTGCTAATATAAACTCTTTAGTGCGCATCGATTTTCTATTAACCCTACACACAATCCCTCTGTTACCCCCTTGCAGAGTGTAGGCTCTTCCCCTTTAGATGTAAGTGCCCTTCTCTGTGCAAATCCAGGCTTTTACTATTTTGGTTTTGGTTTTCGGTCGGCCGTTTGTTTAAATACTGTATGAGTCTGGCTCTGAATTTGCGAGTGTTGCTCGGTGTGTGAAAACGTGTTTGAAATGTTGACGTGTCCGTATCTGTCCGTCCGTCTGTTTGTCCGTCTGCAGGGTGTAGTAGGACCCCAGGGTCAGAAGGGAGAGAAAGGTGAATCGGTGAGTGCTGTTCTGGTTGCAGTCGGTGAACCCCCCCCCCCCCCCCCCCCCAACACGCATGCACACCACTCATCTCTCCCAAACACACACTCTTTTCCCTTCTGTGGGCTGTTTTGTTTGATCTTGACCCAATTTTTCCTCCTAATCCTATTAGTAATTACATACTCTACCAGACAGGGTTGTTTGCGAGCAGTCGTGCACGCTCATTGTTGAGCATATATATGTGCATGTGTATTTGTGTCTGTTTGTCTGTGTGTGAGTGTGTGTGTTTGTGATTGCCTTTTTACATGTGTGCACGTACATGTGTGTTTAGTTTCCTATTTTGTGTGTTCTTCGCCGTGAGATTTAATGTGGTTGTGGACTTGGGATGTGTTGGTTTGTGTGAACATTTGCATGTGTGTGTGTGTGTGTGTGTGTGTGTGTGTGTGTGTGTGTGTGTGTGTGTGTGTGTGTGTGTGTGTGGTGTGCACACACATACACGCATGTGTCTAATATATCAGCGGAGCCTGCATTGCACTCTGGCAAGCATGCTGGCTACTGGTGAGTGTGTGGGGGTCATGTGGAGGTGGGGTGGAGGTGAGACCTCTTACCAGATCCACTCGCATTGATCCGCCCCCCTTGTCTCCATCCCTCCGCTCCACAGGCCCTGCCAGCCAACTGGGGAGAGTCGGTCGGCTACAAGGTAACGGATGCCTTAAAACAGTGGTTCCCAACCTGGGGGGCGTCACGCCAGAGAGGGCGTGAAGCCTCTGACGGCTAGAGGCAAATGGTCGTCTGACCAGTGCCACAATTTCAGAATGTAGCAAATGCAGCAGCAGTACGCCCGTGCCTGCCTTTATAACAGCTCATCCGAGCTTGAAAGAACTATTTTAGATCTCACGGGCCCCGCGATTGAAAATAGACGCTTAGTCACGCCCCCCGTCGTTACCGTGACGAACTCGGGCAAACAAACCAGACTCAATAACAAAAACATATATGGAAAAATGTCAGCTGACAGTACTGTATATCAAAGCAGGTTTTGGAGAGGTTTTGGGCAAAAAAGGATTTAATTTCTCCCAGGATCAATCAAAAGGGACTACATTACGCTATGGAGGGGTGTACTCAAATCTTTTTAATCTCGGTGTCCCTCTCGCAGATCGCACCATATTTCAACGTCTTTGTCTAATGCGACTACATCATCTTCACTCACGTGATCAGCAGCTCGGGGTTTCACTTTCTCTCCAGTTAGAACTGCTCATGATGATATCGCTGCATTGTCGCTGCCGTCGCATTTACGTCAGAATGAAACCCAACAAACCGCCAATGTGTGTAGGGTCCGGGAGGGTAGATTGGGGTGCTAGCTCAAGCAGCCTCATCGCAAACCTAAGTGAGGCGACTTTGTAGCGCGATGCTGTTGCGGCTCTCAGCTGTGCCAGAGCGTTCAGAGTTGCTAGGGGAACCCCCTGACGTCGCCGCCCCGTG
The DNA here is from genome assembly GCA_900291075.1 of Melanogrammus aeglefinus. NCBI lineage: Eukaryota > Metazoa > Chordata > Actinopteri > Gadiformes > Gadidae > Melanogrammus > Melanogrammus aeglefinus. The sequence goes on from OLKM01001573.1 coordinate 30,081, forward strand.
CAGCAGTGTGAACTACAGTTTTTAGAAGCAAGGAGTTGCAGGTCGTTGCGAGGCGAATCTTTGGTCTGAACTGGGCTTAAGGGCGGAGCCTAGCGACAGGACAGTCCCATCAATTTGCAAATGCATTATTGCCGCTCAGCGCACTTGCCGCCATCAAAATAAAAGCGTGCAACAGACTGGAGGTGCACAACGACTTCAGACTGGCTGTCGTTCATATTGCACCTGACATTCCAGCCCTGGCTGTGGGTATGCAAGCCCAAGGTTCACATGAATGAATGCAGGCCTATTAATAGAGGCCTATCTATCTATCTATCGATCTATCTATCTATCGATCTATCGATCTATCGATCTATCTATCTATCTAATACCATGAACTGTAAGCTACGAAAATAACACATTTATTAAATAAAGGCACAAAAAATATAAATGTACGGTTATGGGGTGGGGGGGAGTGAACCACTGCCTTCAAAGGTTGCTCTGGGTCGCTGTGGTGGGTGTGGTGGGGTGGTGTAGGGTGTGGGTGTGGGTGTTTTGATGTGTGTGTGTGTGTGTGTGTGTGTGTGTGTGTGGTGTGGTGTGTGTGTGTGTGTGTGTGTGTGTGTGTGTGTGTGTGTGGTGTGTGTGTGGTGGTGTGGTGTGTGTGTGTGTGTGTGTGTGTGTGTGTGAGCGATAGTGTGGGTGTGGGCGTGGGTGTGGGAGTGTGTGTGTAGAATATAGAGCAGAATGATGCAAGCCACTATATTCTCCTGACATCAAGCATTTGTGTGTATGTTTTGGTTTCATTCCTGCCTCTGTTTTCCTCTTTCTTTCTCTCTCTCCCTCTCCCTCTTCGTCCCGCTCTCCTTTTCTCTCTATTGTCTCTATTGTAACTTTCCATCCCCAGGGAGATAAAGGAGAGAAGGGGGAGCACGGTCTACAGGGTCTCTCTGGGAACCCAGGCAAAGATGTGAGCCTTCATTGTTTTTCTCTCTCCTAAACTCTGCACCTACAGTATGTGTGTTTGTGTGTGTGTGTGTCTCTCTCTCTCTCTCTCTCTCTCTCTCTCTCTCTCTCTCTCTCTCTCTCTCTCTCTCTCTCGTCAATCTCTTCTCTCCTCTCTCTCTCTCTCTCTCTCTCTCTCTCTCTCTCTCTCTCTCTCTCTCCTCTCTCTCTCCCTCTCTCTCTCTCTCTCTCTCTCTCTCTCTCTCTCTCTCTCTCTCTCTCTCTCTCTCTCTCTCTCTCCTTTTTTTGCAGGTGAAGCTAAGGTGCCCATGAATGTTCATTTGGCATGAAAAAACTTAACTTCTCCAAGGTTGAAAATAACATTTGAGCTCCTTGGTTTTGCAATGCCAAGCAAGGAGACACACACAGACACGCACACACACACACACACGCAGACACACACACAAACACACTTCTGTCTACCTCATTCCGAGAATAGGTGATTTGGGTATTCGGTAGAGTCATTCAGAGTTACGATTTCAGATCACACTCACATTGATAGCTTTTCCTGCTCTCTCTCTGTCTTTATGTATCCCCCTCTCTCTGTCTCTTTGCCTACCTCTCTCTCGCTACCTCTATCTCTCTCCATCTCTGTCTCTCTCTGTCCCTCTCTCTACAGCTATCTCTAACCCTCTCTCTGTCTCGCTCACTCTCCTCCCCCCTGTCTCTCTCTCTCTCTCTCTCTCTCTCTGTCGCTCTCTCTCTGCTCTCTCTCTCTCTCTCTCTCTCTCTCTCTCTCTCTCTCTCTCTCTCTCTCTCTCTCTCTCTCTCTCTCTCTCTCTCTCTCTCTCTCTCTCTCTCTCTCTCTCTCTCTCTCTCTCTCTCTCCCTGGTAGACTTAAATCCACCCTAATGCCTGTTAGATTAGACTACAGCAACAAAAGGCTGTACAATCAATGATGCTTCATTGGCAATGCTGAGCCGCAGACTGGGAGGTGCTTCAGATTGCCTTGAATCCTCTTCTAATCCCCTCCCCATCACCCTCCCCTAACCCTCCTACCAGAACAACCATCCCAATAAGTATATGAAAAGTTTTTCAGGGGAGGAATTTTCAAAACTTGTGCTAGACTCCAAGGAGACATATCTCCCTCCCCCCCCCATCTCCCCTCCCCCCCCCCCCCATCTCCCCCTCCCCCCATACCCCCCCCCCCCCACCCTGACAGCTTTTGGCTCCTCCGTGAGACTAAATAATTGTTAGATGCACAGATGGATCTGTCTGTGGCGTTGGGTACATTTTCTTAAGCCGCCTAAGCATCTGGCAGGCGCAGTATGAAGTGACTTAAGGCTGGGCCTGGCATCGGGAGAGGGCTTGGAACAATGCGCAGGCACCCCTGGCCAAAGGAGACCGGGGGCTTCTTTATTGTTTTCTCTTGTTTCTTTTGGAGCGTGCTGTGGGTGCTGTTAAGATCATCTGTCGCTGCTTGCTTTGTATTTTTGTTTGAGCTCAGTGTGTAGCATCGTCAATCAAGAAACGCTCCGATCGCACAATATCGCAACACTCCAAATCCTGAAAAGATGGTTTCTCAAGAGGTATTTTCCTAGGATTCATCGCTAGACCTGGCCCATGTCATCCTTCCATCCCGCAGTGATTCAATCACTTGGTCCTTGACACCTACTCTCTCTCTCTCCCTTTGGGTCTTTGTCTTGTCTCTCTGTCCACCCAGGGTCGAGCGGGATCCATCTGTGTGGTCGGCCCCAAGGGACAGAAGGTCAGTTCCATGTGATCATGAAGAGATCTAAGGGCTAGCCCAAAGCCGCCCAGGCTTATACTGTGTGTGTGTGATTTACGGTGAAGTGAACGTGGATGTGTGTGCTTGAACCCAGGGGAAATCTGGAGGAGTTGGGCCCGAAGGACTGGCAGGAGAGCCAGGGTTCCCTGGTACACCTGGGCCCCGAGGCGTGGGAATGCCAGGCCTACCTGTGAGTTTTCCATTGCTTATAATTATTGATTATTTATTTTCACTATTGGATTATCCACCCTTCTTTTCATTGTGTTTGCATGTTTGTTTGTTTGTGTATTTGTGTGCATGTTTGTGTGTCTTTTTGTGTATGTGTGTGTATATGTATGTGTATGTCTGTGTGTGTGCGTGCGTGCGTAAGTTATGCGTTTGAGAGCATGTTTACGTCTGTGTTTGTGTTCTGAGGTTTTGATCTCATGAGATGTCCCCAGATCAACCTCAAGTCTCTCAGCGTGTCGAACCTGCGGAAATGGGAGGCCTGGTTTAGCTGGCGTAGCCGTCTTTTGTTCTCCCCTTCCAATACGCCGTTCGTCACGCCCCGTCGAAGCACAGAAGCATATTTTTGTTGGATTTAATATATATATATATATATATATATATGTGTATGTGTGTGTGTGTGTGTGTGTGTGTGTGTGTGTGTGTGTGTGTGTGTGTGTGTGTGTGTGTGTGTATATGTATGTATATGTATATATATATGTATATATATGCATTAATATATATCTCTTTTTTCACTCTGCTTTTGTCAATGTTGGATTAGAGTGATGACAGTGATGGAGTTGACTCGCTGCCACACTGATGAATGCATTGTGGCTGTGTGTGTGTGTGTGCACGTGTGTTTTTTTTCTGTACAGGGCCCGCCAGGTGAAGCAATCGGTGTGAAGGGGGACAAGGTAGGATTTCCCTCGTGGGTTGCGATTATTATAAGTCTTGTGCATACGTGATTGTGTATAAATATGTGCGACATGGGTGTGGGCCAAAACATGTATGAAACACCAAAACATATTTTGTCGTGTTATTATGATTTTGATGACAAATATGATGAGGATGATTATTTATAATTTTGGCGGGGTTCATCATTATTAATTGTATTTATCATTGAAATGAAACACAGAAGAACATCATCGTGACTGTTATGTGAGGGTTTTTCATTTGGTTTGGATTAAGGGGATCGGGGTTGTTTGAGGGGATGAGGTTGTTTCGGGTGTCTTAGTCTAGTCTATGTTACACAGGGGGACTCCGGGCTCCCGGGAACCGAGGGCTCAACAGGAGATCCGGTGAGTGACTTTAATCTGAAACCGCATTTGTGGAGGCACACGCCGTGGAGCCTTGAGCACGCACTCAAAAGATTAGGAGATTAGTACCAACTAGGTTTGCCTAAATCCACAGAGAGAAAAAAAAGAAAGTAAAGAAATAGCTGTTTCTGGCAATGTGTTCTATGGCAGAGAAACAAAAGTATGCTCATAGACCCGACCATGTGGAACCAGAGGAACCTGTGCTGGAGCCACCCTTCATGGGCTGGGCTCGCTGCCCCACCACACACCTGGTTCCACTGGAATCGAATCACAAACAAAGAAGACATGAATAACAAGTGTTGTGATGCGTTTCTTTTTTAATCCAATGTGTGTTTGGTTCTGTGTTCTTTTCTAGGGACCAAGAGGCCCAGGTGGATCCAAGGGCGAGAAGGTATCCTGACCCGGTAGCTCTCTAAGGGGCCGTTGCCTTTGGTTCTTCTGAGCTTTTATTATCAGGATTTTATGATGAGTATTATTAGGGAGGGAGGTAGTGCCTTTCTCCATGGTCTACCTGTTTGAATCCTTGAGGAAAACGCCTTACCACCGACATGCCCTTGCAACTTCATTTCTATTGTATAAAAATGTCTGCTTAATTACAAAAGGCAAAGTAAGACGGTTAGTAGTACAATTGTAACCACAGCAGGTGTGTGTGTGTGTCCATTCTAGGGGGACGCCTGTGAGATGTGTCCCGTGCCGTCAGGGGATCTAGACAACATGGTGACCCTGCAGGGGAAGGTTGGTGCTAAAGGAGAGCCCGGCCTGCCCGGGAGAGGAGACCCAGGGCTTCCTGTAAGTACAGCACTACGACAGGGGAGTAATCATCCCCTTGATTGTGTATTTGCCCTTAAATGGGAGATATAGGACTTCCTGTAAGTACAGTGTTACAACAGGAAGTTAATATCCCTTAATTGTATATTTGCCCTGGGTATGGGAGATGTGGGACTCCCTATCAGTGCAACTTTCTAGCAGGAATTGATCAACCCTCATTTGCTTATTTACCTGGAAACTGGAGAAGTAGGTCTGCCTATAAGTGTAAGAGTGCAACGGGAAAATCATCAACTGCCATTGTCTGAATAACATCTCAAACGGTCAATGGTTATGCCGATAGCAAACACATTCTTTGTGATGTTTCTTTTTTCTCTTCCTTTTAATCATATATAATTGTTATATCTGGAGACGCTATGAGATAACAGCCTTGAGCCACTGCTTTATCTTTCACCCGTGGCTTGACATTGATTCTAGCTGTGGCATTCTCTTCGGAAAGCGATAGGTCTTTAAAAAATGAATTGTGTCTTTTATTTTATTTCTTTTATTCAGCCTGTCCCCTGGTTGCAGTAACCAGGCATAGGAAATGGGGAAATGGATTTCTGCTGCAGCGGAAATGTGTATATATATATATATATAATATATATATATATATATATATATATATATATATATATATATATATATATATATATATATATTGCTCTCTTATGAAATCCTCAGCACAAAGATTTCAGAATCCATCTGTCATACCTGGTTAGAGGGAGCAGAAGGAGAGGAATAACTGACAGGAAACAGGTCTGTGTGTTTCCTTCCAAAGCCTGGCCTGTCTCACTATGTTCCTCCCATCGCTCCTCTGTTCCAACAGGGCCTTGGCGGTGTGGATGGCAGGGCAGGATCCAAGGTATGAACCCCCATAAGCTGTGGTGCACCGTTTATATGGCTCGTTATACTGCGCACTTCATCGCTTATGACATACACATAAATTAGAGTCAACAGGGTTGATTCGCAATCTTTTGGAAAATAATGTTTTTTTCAGATTAAGAAAAAGGTAATTGGAAAGTCAACAGCCTTTTTCATCAATTCAAAATACTTTTTTTCTATTTGTGTGCTTGGGTGTTGGTGTATGTATGTACATGCGTATGTGGTGTTTGTGTGTGTCTGTGCATTTGTACACACACACATACACACATCATTTACATTTTCTATGCATCACAAGGACGCTTGCCATTTGGCCGCTTCTCACACATCTCACTAATTCAGATTCTTATGTACGACACAATCACGTCGGTGCAGCTACCTCTCTCTCTCTCTCTCTCTCTCTCTCTCTCTCTCTCTCTCTCTCTCTCTCTCTCTCACACATCCTCCACTAACCTCTCCAGATTCTTATGTACGACACAATCACGTCGGTGCAGCTACCTCTCTCTCTCTCTCTCTCTCTCTCTCTCTCTCTCTCCCTCCCTCTCTCTCTCTCTCTCTCTCTCTCTCTCTCTCTCTCTCTCTCTCTCTCTCTCTCTCTCTCTCTCTCTCTCTCTCTCTCTCTCTCTCTCTCTCTCTCTCTCTCTCTCTCTAACCCCCCGTCAAAGCCGAGTGCTTGCGTTGGCACCGAGCGGGAGACTCAAGCGTCTGTGTCTGTGTTGTTTCCTGGCAGGGAGAGCCAGGATCAGACGGCGGCAAGGGGGCAAAGGTCAGATCCGTGCATTTATTCCCCCTCCCTTTCGTGTGTGTCGCTCATCATCAGGTTGCTATAGACACACTTTAATGTCGCCGTTGGCTAGACACGACGCCCTCGGTGTGTGTGTGTGTGTGTTGGTGACAGACTTGTCAAGTGAAGAATGTTTTGCAAATAATTACCCTGCACTCATTAGGCTGACCGCTCCGGCTGCGGCACCTGACAGATGGCCGCCTAATGTCTGAACAAATTGTAACCAGACAGATTTGTAAAGTGGTGAAAGCCAATCGAGTTTACTTAGCAGCCGATGACCTTTCCCCTCCCCCCTTTCTCTCTGGGGATGAAAATAAAAAGTAAAAAAAAAATCTGTTTGTATGAAAAAAGAAATGGAAGACAAAGTGATTATGTTAATGTATGCAGATGACAATGACAAATCTTCCTCCTGTGTGTGTGTGTGTGTGTGTGTGTGTGTGTGTGTGTGTGTGTGTGTGTGTGTGTGTGTGTGTGTGTGTGTGTGTGTGTGTGTGTGTGTGTGGTGCAGGGTGAGCCCTGTTCGGCGTGCCCCACCCAGGGGGACATCCCATTCCTCCCTGGCAACATGCCACAGCACCTGACGGGGAGGGGGGAGAAAGGGGAACCAGGGGTGGGTCTGAAGGGAGAACAGGTAAGCTAACCCTGCTAGCGTGTCTCCCCCTCCCCCGCCCCAACCGCTCCCTGATGCAGGAGATATAGCACAGTGAAGAAAAAAACAGCGACAGCTCCACTCCACTCATCATGTGCGGCCCACATCACTCCTATTAGTGATAAATCGGAGGCTGTGTGTGTGTGTGTGTGTGTGTGTGTGTGTGTGTGTGTGTGTGTGTGTGTGTGTGTGTGTGTGTGTGTGTGTGTGTGTGTGTGTGTGTGTGTGTGTGTGGTGTGTGTGTGTGACAGGATATTCCAACCACAAACAAACACCAACCTCCGAAAACAGACATAGCTAATTAAGTTTCGCTTGGTGGCTGGCCAACCACATCGACTGCAAATAAATAGTGGCAGCTGCGGTGGCTAATGAGTTTACGGCATTCGAAAGGGAATATAGGACTGCTTATCTGAATTTGCTGAGTTACGTGCAGCTACAATAGACGTGCCGCTTTAGTTGCTAGCTTAGCAAAGCAGGGTAGTTTATTGAGCATACTGCTTTATGAGGTTCTTCTGTTTTGGCGGGGAGCAGCTCTTTTTGTACTGTGTGGGGAATAAGAGAGCTTCTGCGTGGTTCTCTTCACTGCAAGCTGTTGTTCCTACGCTAAGCATCATCCCCTGAACAAAATAGATACATATAGATTCAGTTTATGGACGAAAAAAATTCATTGCAGTTATCCCCAGATTTTTCACCATTCATTCACTATCAACAACATGAAGGTGGATTACGCTTTTAGAAAAGAGTTCTAGTAAGCTTGTTCATACGTGGGCTTTTGTTTGCGGTCTCTGTTGTGTTGGTGCAATGTGTTACACCTGGAACCGCATGGGACACTAATGGAATTGAAAACACTTTGTGTTTCACTATCTACCCGGCTGCCACAGGGGGAACCAGGTACCATAGGATTCAGTGGCCTCCGGGGAGAGAAGGTAAGAAGCTTAGGCGATAAATGTAGGCAATCCCCCCCCACCCCCCCAACTCTTCAGCAACCCCGCACTAGGTCCCCTTGTAACGGATAAAATACGGGGCCCAAATTGACATGGCTTTACGCTGCAGGGTGGCTGTATTCTGCTCTCAAGCAGAAGAGAGGGGAATCCATTTGAGGCATAATCATGGTGGCACATTCATTTTCTGCTCTTAAAATGTATTCTTTGGGGATTCCGCTCGGCAAGATATTTATGCGAAGAAAAGGAAAACAGGGATAACTGAACGTGTATCAGGGTCCCCTCAAGGTTTTTTTTCACGGATTGTGCGTGAACAATTGCCATGGCTTAATTTGGTTTCAATTGTGAGGATTTGCGTAATATTGAGGCTTTTAAGTGTTTTTTAATCCTGTCTTAATGTTTCCAGGGAAACTCGGGAAGCAGAGGGGGCGATGGTAAAACGGTAAGTGCGGCCCTCTCGGTCTATTATGAATGTGTTAGCTCCTGTTAATGAACTTGTTTAACGTTTAATTTTGATTAAATGTCACCGTTTTGATGTGATAGGGCAAAACTGGAGCCAGAGGACCCAGTGGCAAAGATGGTCAGAAGGGAGACAAGGTTAGAGAGCTTAATTTCATCCTACCTGATGGCACCACATTACCGCCCCTGTCCTATGTCTTACTGAGAAGGGAATACTCTGTGTTTCGTTTGGCTAGTTGTAATGGATGTTTTTGCTAGCTTCCTTGCCAAGAGTTCACTGCTGCAGGTGACATGGACCACCTGACATTCCGAAGGTTTTCAGGAATGAACTTTTTTTTTTCCTCTGTCACAGGGTGAACAAGGATTTCCTGGTTACAGCATTCCTGGACCTAAAGGGGAAAGGGTACGTTGTGGATGTTTCCCTCCTCTGTGTGTATTATTTTTCAGTCCTCTCACTACGCTGCTCACTCTTCTGACCCTTGCTTGTGTGTTTGCCCCAGGGGGAGTGTGGTGTGTGCGGGCTATCTGAGGCGGGCAGCGGGCCCAGTATTATCAAACTCCCAGAGGGGTCATTAGCTAAACAGGGAGAGCCAGGGGTCCAAGGCCCCCCAGGACCACCCGGAGCTCCAGGTCCGGTGACCGCTGGCTTTCCGGTGAGATGACCCACTTCCAGAACGTTGACCTGCACCTGTATTTATTTATTGATAAATTAATGTGTGTAGTAATTGTTTTGAGAATGTTTTCATTCGGATGGATCATGAATCTAACTATCTATCTTTCTACATTTTTTACATTTGAATCTACAATCATTAAGCGGACAAAATTGGATCCGAGAAAGAGAACAAAATAAAAGCATGCGTAACAAAATGGAGTGCATAATAATAACATCTCAGAAATAGAGCAAGTGTAGATCTCAAAAACTTGTGTTCTAAATTCAACATAAGAGCCAAAGAAGAAAGTGAACAAGTCTGATTGTGATGGGTTTTGTACTTGCTTTTCTTGCAAACAAATTACAGATGGCAGACATGGATAAATACAGACATAGCAACCACTAAATGTGCACATGCATTGTTCAGTCATACCTTTTGTTTTTCTCACTGATAAGGGGCATTCATTTTGCAGTGTTATTAACTGATTGTTTTGTGTTTCGTGCCGGCTTGTGCGGTTCTGTGAGGTTATGGCCTTGTTTATTGTGCTTTTATGTAGTTATTGGATACTATCTTGAGCTTTTGTCCCAGTTGTTGTTAGTTTTTTATTGTCGGGTTTAAGTGGTCTGAAAATTACATGTCTCTCCTAGGACTAAAGCCTTAAGTCAAGTTAATAAATCTTGACCACCTAAAAACATCCTGCTCCTCAGAGAGCATGCTACGTTTTATCATTGCAAACTCATCTAATTAAACAAGGCTTTGCACTGCACCGGTTCAATCTGAAATGGTTTATAAAACGCTGCAGGATTTAGAATAATTCCTTTCCCCAAAATAGTAATTAGCTAGAATCGCTATCATGCTATAGATTCCTTCTTTTTCACTAAGTCCCTACATCTTCAAACAAAACCTAAAAACACCCCTCTATCTCCTTGTGCATAGATGTATATGTACAACCACATTTCTTTAATCCATCGCTTTCTGTTTTTCCATATACAGGGCACCCCTGGACAAAAGGGAGACAAAGTAAGTACAACAACTGCTAGAGTCACACAAGTCACCTCCAAGCTACCGCATGCGCTTTCACCATCTCAATTAATACAATAGAAAACATTCCCCAGCCCCTCTGACCCCTCCAGGTCTCAGTGTCATTAAAATCTTGAGCATTTTTATACTTATCTGTTCAGGGCATCGTTTGTGTATCCACCTTGAAATAGCCTGGGTAAATTAGAACACTTAGGCGAAACAGAGGCCTCAGGAGGTACTCCCGACTGTCTTAAATAATCTGACATCCACTGGGTCTAATATAATATGCAGGAAGGAAAGATTTAATGCTACTACAGGGGAGTGTGGAGTCCTCACCTTAAATTAGATAATTCTCTCTGTCAGGGCAAGAAAAGAATGCATTGAAATACATAATGACCTCAGTTCACCCCCTCCAAAAGAAATGTCTGAAGTTTAACAGAAAAATGCTTTTTTTAGGTGCAAACTTTTAAATACATCAACAAGGGTCCAGTTTGTAGGAACACTTGCTTATTTCCATGTTCTATGTTCTCTTTTCTCCCCAGGGACAAGCAGGAGATAAAGGACTGGATGGAGCTGCAGGATCCCCAGGACTGGCTGGAGAACCGGGTTATGATGGACTCAATGGCTTTAAAGGAGAGAAGGTATAATTTGGTCACCTACCTAGAACCACATTTCATTTTTTAAGCTTTGAATCAATCAATACCTTTTATCCCCTCCTTCCTTTGATATCATCAATTGGTATGCTAAAACACAGTCCGGAAAAGATGTCCATTGAAATAAACGTAATGTTGTCTTTTCGATAGCCTTTGGTTATCTGTAAGGATTGCCTAGTGCAAGGCGAGCATAGCCTGAAGCGAGTTGCATAAATATATATATATATATATATATATATATATATATAATATATATATATATATGACGAATGTAGCTCTCCTTGATTCATTTTGACCGACTATTTCAGCGATGGGAAAAACTTGACAGAGAAAGCCCCTGTTGCCTTGAGATTTGTTTTTCAACCAGTGGACTTTAACAAGAGGCCGCATTCAAAGCCTGGCGAGGCCCAAGGAGGGATGAACATATCGCGAGCAACAGCTTGATGTGCCTGAGACGTTTATCCCACATAAGCCTTTAATAGGTATAGCAAAGCACCAGGAGAGGGATGGTCAAATAGGGCCACATGTGGTCACGTCCTTTTTTTCTTTGATATGTTCATGCTGGAGGATTTTGTGCTTAATGGCAGTGCTAACAACAAAAAGAAGAAAGGGTATTGGCGATAAAAAGTGAAAAACCTAATAGTATAAGCATGTTGACCAGACCTGTTACAAATGATCTTAAGATTTAGAGAATGTGTTGTTTAAGGACCCTGTACATTTTTTGAAGAGTTTTTTTTCTGCTTTTCTTCTCTCTAAAAAACTAATAAAAAACTGATGCCAGTGGCTATATTAAGCAAATGCGTTTGTAGAGTGTATTAGCAAGGCATGCTAAGGTTTCTCATTAACTGCCCTGGCTATTTTGTTCTACTAATGGTAGCTACAGTAAGCTGATTCATGCATATGGTAAATATAACTTTCATTGTTGTTTTTTTTATATTGGTCCTATAATGCTAATTTGTAAGCAATGACGATCAAGTAAGAGACATTTATGCTAATCGCTTGCTAAAACAAGATGGCAAGTACATCCGCTACACTGCAATGATTGCGAATTGATTGCTCGAAGCTTCAGCATAATTGTAATTGACGAAAGGCAAGAGGAGCAAAATCCATAATTTAATATGCAATCATGATAAATATTGAAATCTCTAATGATGATAATATTGTCTGACTTGTGTCTCGAGGTCAGAGATCCCTGCCTGATTGTTTTACGTATCGATTTACATAAAACAATCAAGTTACATAAAACAACATCTCCAAGCGTTACGTAGCGTGCATTTTAATGTCAAATCAACCAAACAACGACAGATGTGCACTATGGCTGCTGGGGGTTATTTACTCTGCAATTCCGACTGGCTGGTCTGAACGTGAGTCCGACCATCTGATCATCCAACGCCAGCACATTGAGGCTAACGGTAGCTTAGCACGTGAGCGGCCCATCGTTTCTATTTACATCGCGCGGCTTCGCGCTTGGCCCCTCGGAGCTTGCACTCGTTTATCCATGGCATGTGTCGTGTGTTGCCAGGGCGATGCGTGCACCAGCTGCGCTGTCGAGAGCGGCGTTGCGGGCGACGGCGTCTCCGGGCCCGGACCCAAAGGAGAGAGAGGAGACCAAGGACCCCCGGGGGAGGGAATGCCGGGCAGACACGTGAGACAAAGACGATGATAAAACAGGCTGAACACGTACACACAGTCGTTTTCAAGGTGCAATGCTGTCGGGTTTGCTGATGGTCGTACCTTTTGCTTATAGGGTAAACCCGGCCTACCAGGTTCCCAGGGGTCCCAGGGTTCCAAAGGAAACCAGGTACACGTGCTCCTGTTATGCACCTTAAACTGAAGTACTTTTGGACGGTGTGTGCGTGCGTGTGTGTGTGTGTGCATGGACACTAAAAGCCATCAATGGATGGGATTTTAATCGCCATCATTCTCCACCCCCCCCCCCCCCTCCTCTTGTAGGGAGAACAAGGGGTATCAGGATATGGTTTACCGGGACCTAAGGTATGGTATCTATGGTGTGAATAGTATAGTCAATAGTGTGATCTATCGTATTGTATCTACAGTGTGAGATAAAAAAAACGATGACAAAATCAATGGCGATGGTAATGTTTACATCCGAGTTATCCGATTGAGCCAGTTGAAACTCAAATTGTTGAGTTGTTCCCTCTGACATTGATCTTTGGTGGTAAATGTCAAACCCAGACACATTTAGTGAGATCCGTTCCCCTGGCCTATATTCCCCCTGGGAGTCCTTCATTCACAGTCCAGGTTTTTTTTCTCCGCTGAAGCTGTTGCCGTGACGGCAGGCGTCACGTCTTGGTTTGGATTTGTGGGAGGATTGTTTTACCTGATCGACATTCAAATGAATCACTTCCCCCCCCCTCTCGCTCCTCTATTTCCCATTGTGTTAGCAGCGGTCTCTAATTACAACTCTTTATTCCTCCCTGATATAAACCTCCTATTTTCGGAGGAACATTTGAAAACGTTTTCAGTGTGGTATATCTCCCACGGTGCTTAACCTAATCATTCTCGCCTTATCTCCGGGCTCGGGCAGGGTGAAGTGGGACCAAGTGGGACTCCAGGAGTGGCAGTAAGTTCTACTTTTAATGATTGAGCTCAGTGTGTGTCAGAGGCAGATCTGTAATGCGGTTCCTGCTCACACCGTAATGTGGTGAATGTCCAGGGACCGCCAGGAGACAAAGGGCAGCTCGGAGCAATGGGTCCTTCGGGAAGAGAGGTAAGAGAGTCTCATTCGTGTACACGTATGTCGACCGGAAACTAAATGCATTGCAATGGGAACCCAGAAGGATAATATGAGCATATTTATTTTTTAATCACAGGGCCCTGAAGGTGAGGTCGGACCCCCAGGCCCACAGGGGCCGATGGGCATCGGTGTGACTGGACCCGAGGTAAGAGACCGATGTGTCCTTACTGCTCGCTCGTTCGCCACATGGATTTTAGACTAAACGCCGACGCTGTCGGTGTGGCTGTCACTTCACTGTCACCGTAAATGTTTCTGCTGTTGTGATTTTTTTGTATTATTGCAAACTGAAGCCTTTTTTTTTTTTTTTTTTTCGTTTTTGCTCCAGGGTAAAGAGGGCGCCCACGGCGCCAGAGGATTGCCAGGAGGAGATGGAAGACGTGTGAGTGCACCGTCACATCCACGAGACGCGCATCCGCTCCTCACTTTATCTTGCCTATATTTACACTTTTGTAAGACAGACATTTCTGCTGCGATTTGCATTAAAGATCGGCAGATTAATGGTTTTTGTCTAGTTGTCTGTGGGCTCCGTGGGGAAGTGCCCTTGATTTAGGCGTCATCCATAACCGTCCGTCTCAGGCGACGTCTCCGCTCACGTCCTTTGTGTCCCACGATGCGCACTTGACTGCTCTCTGAGCTCTCTTTAGGATAAACAATGCCACGTTACTAATTGTGGGTGTGTGGTCCTGTGTGTTTGTGTGTCTCTCTGTGTGTTTGTGTGTGTGTGTGTGCACGCATGTGTTCTGTGTGTGTGCGTCTCTTTGTGTTTGTGTGATGTGTTTTTGTGTTGTGTGTGTGTGTGTGTGTGTGTGTCGTCCATGCTGTTCCTACTATCTTGCAGGGCCCCGACGGAGCCAAGGGGGACAAGGTAAGTCTGCCGTTTTGTTTGGATGAAGGAGTCTCCGGGGGGCGGCCGTGGGAAGGGGGGGATATAAAGTGGGAACGGGAGGGTGGGGCGCCGGAACAGATGGTAATCACAAGGTATGGTTCAACATGCCCATACACACATTGTCTCACACACACACAAACACAAACACAAACACGCACACGCACACGCACACGCGCGCATGCTCGCTCAAACTTGAAAGCACATAGACACTCATAGGGACACGTGCACGGGCCCCCTCCAAACAGACCCCAGGGCACGGACAGAGTAGTAGAGGAGGTGACAAGTGCTCTGGTGCTGGGAGGAGGAGCTAAGGGGCCTTGGGAGACGCATTGTGTGAGCCTATTAATTACCTCCTTCTTAAGGGCCACCGGGCCCCTGCACTGACGCACTGTCACTGAGGGGCCCGGGTGTGTGTGTGTGTGTTTGTGTGCGTCGCTGGGAGGTGGCGTTGGTTTTTGTGTGGGAGGTTGAAATAACAAAAAGGTAGGGGGATAATTTTAGCGAAAGTGGGTATGAATCAGCATCAGAAAGCAGAAGGAAATAACGGCAACGTTTCCCTTCTGCTGGGATCCCGGTTGGGACGGTAGTTGTAAGAACCCCTCATCTCTCTACACATCTATAGGGTTTTAAATCTGAGCGCCCTGACCCCTTCCTGCTCATTAATGACCTGTATCTTGAGAACAATAATTCACTGTGAGTCACTGGGTTAAAGCCTCTGCTAAATTATCATTATTTCCGGGGTTGATAAAAGCTAGTATTAAGACAGTATTAAGTTCTTCAGTCTGACCCCCTGAACTGAAATGTTTTATTTTTTTTGTGTTTCTAGGGCGAGCCTGGAGAGTGCAACTGCATCACCCAGCCGTACACTGGCACGGGTGGGCCGGTGAGTACATGTGCCCACGCACGCACGCACGCACACGCACCAATGCATATCATATACGCACACAAACGCATATCATAACATAAGACAAAGACGCATATCATAGACACCCAAACACCAACAAAGACACACACACACAAGGCAGAACCTTTTTGGTCGTTGACACACACACACACACACACACACACACACACACACACACACACACACACACACACACACACACACACACACACACACACACACACACACACACACACACACACACACACACACACACACACACACACACACCCTCATCAGTAGTTATGAAGAGTTTTTCCAAAGGTTGCCATCACTCTACCTGGGACACATGAAGAGAGATATGCATATATACTGTATAAACCCTCCCCCCCCTCTCTGTCTTTTCTTTTGCAGCGCTCTAGCCCTCTCTCTGTCTCTCACTGCTTTTGGTGTTTTTAGCGTGGTTCTTACTTCACACTGCACGGCTTTCTTTGTAGGTGTTTGTTCCAGCGCCAGCACCGCTCTAATTCTGGCTCTTGTGTCCCTTGCAGGGGGCCCCAGGAACTGTTGGAGGATACAGTTGGCAGCCTGGGCCTCAGGTTGGATCTGTCTGCCACCATTCTTATCTGATAACTGGGGCCCTTGTTTGAAAACTTTCTTCTATTTCTGGGACAAGAAAAAAAAAAGTTTATCTTTGTAATCTAACCCATCTTTCTGGGCGTGTGTGTGTGTGTGTGTGTGTGTGTGTGTGTGTGTGTGTGTGTGTGTGTGTGTGTGTGTGTGTGTGTGTGTGTGTGTGTGTGTGTGTGTGTGTGTGTGTGTGTGTCTATGTTTGTATGTGTGTGTGTCTATGTTTGTATGTGTGTGGGTGTCTGTGCTGACATTTTGTACACTTTAGGGGCCCCCAGGAACGCCAGGACCACCGGGCCCTCCGGGTCCTTCTGGATCCATTGGAGCTCAGGGACCGCAGGTAAAATGGTGTTGGGGGGAATGTAGCTCTCTTTCTCTGGCTCTCTCTCTCTGTCTCTCTCTATCTGTCAGTCCCTCTCTGTCTCTCTCTCTGTCTCTCTCTCTCTCTCTCTCTCTCCCATTCAGCAGCTGCTTCGTCTGCCTGGAATTGTCTTCCATGCGAGTCGTTACAAATGCTTTTTCGCTTGGGCAGCTGGTGTAACTTTGATAAATACCAACGCTTCTTGGGGCATTCATAAAAGTATGTTTGTTTTTGTTGGGAATGTAATTAACAATTTTAATTCTTCTTTGTAACTCGGGAGTGCTTGGTAATGCAGAGTAACACAGTAGATGGAGGGGGAAACTGTATGGAGGCTAAGCTAGCTTGATGTGAGCCGTAACAGCTTGGTTGGCGACTAGGCTCAGAATTGTTCGGTCAACAACTTTGTCGTGCACTAACCTATTGGGGAATCAGGCTGCACTACTGCCAGTCAAGACATGAAATGTTATTTGAAGGCCCACTTGTGTAAACACGTCACTAACCGTTTATTCTGACACTCCGTTCAAAAGAATAGTGTTGTTTATTCTTTTCGGAGTCAAGCTGACCTTCAAATAAAGTAAAAAAGAAAAAAGTCTGAGGTGTTAGGGGTGATGGTGGAAAGAACAACAAATTCATGAATTTGACTTGAAAGCACTGGTGAAATATGCTTGATACTTTTTTTTTCTTTTTGCACAAGTTAATTGAAATTAGTAAGCAATTAATCTTGCTTTGTTAGAATTCTGCTGCGGAGGATTTCTCTAATGAAAAAGCCAATCCATGCAACAAAAAAAGGACAAAAACACCAAATACAACACATTCATCATCACTAGACCAATCATGGCGGGGAACACTTCCAAAACTTTTACTAACTTTTCTAACGGTTTATCGCAAAACACGGCCATCGGAAAGGGAACACGTTTCACTGGAGCAATGTCCTTCTGTCTTGTTATTTTCTCTGTCCCAATGCTTTGTCCCCCAACGCTTTTGGCGCTTTGCACTCAACCCAATGTTGGAGGCGGGACGTAGTTGTGCCCAGCAATGCCGGTTGAACCTCAGTTCCTCTTTTCAGGGTGTCCCCGGCAACGACGGGATGCCAGGGAGACCCGGTTTGACCAATTCCCTTGTAAGTAAATATGGAGAGAGAGAAGAGGTGGAGGGAGAGAGGTGGTGGAGTGGTGGAGGGATGGAGGGCTGGAACGGGATTTACTGATTGTGTGTGCACTCGTAACCCCCCCCTGTGTCTTTAAGGTGCGCTCTCCCCCCCCAACCCCCCAGCCCAGCAGATTGATCTTGTTCCAGTCTTGCTGCAATATGTTTAATGTGGGACTCTAAGGAATGCCACAGAGCCAGCAGCAACAGTCCTGTGTCCATATGTGGCCCTTAAAAGAATTCTGTAGATATTTTGGGAAATGTCTATTGAAACCTGAAAGGAAATGAAAAAGCAGCATTGGTCAATAGAGTTACATACATGAACTTAAAAATCTATTAAAACTCAATTGCATTCAAATCCTAATTGTAAATTGCACTATTGTCATATGACCATGCGTCACAAACAAAAAAGACACGCATACCTTGATTATCAAGAATTCAGCCAAGCGCAGGGTAAAGAACAATATGTGTAACCCACTTCTTGGCGGAGTTAACAGTGTTTCTACAATGACAAATGAACAAAGGCCGTCCCCCGTTTGCCATCTGCTGCACACAATCTTGCATTAAATTCCGTCCCAGGGGGGGACTTCCGCATGTGAGGCGAAGGGGGCATCAGGTGGGTGTATGATTAAGATATCCGTGATCTAATAGGTGGTCAGTTGACTCCATTCAAAGGGAAGTAATAAACAGACTCTTATCAGATCTCTGATGGGGGCATGTGGAGTGCTGGTTTGGGAACAAACTCAGGAGCTGAAGAAACATTTCGGGGGGATATCAAATGTTCTTTTATACGTGGGGCTTTGTTCAGGACTTTGGTATTTGGAGACCAGTGGTGGTTTGAAATGTCTTGATTTCAGATGTCTTGGTAGCACGGCGCCTCATGGAAAGAGGGAAATATAAAGTGTGTGTGTGTGTGTGTGTGTGTGTGTGTGTGTGTGTGTGTGTGTGTGTGTGTGTGTGTGTGTGTGTGTGTGTGTGTGTGTGTGTGTGTGTGTGTGTGTGTGTGTGTGTGTGTGTGTGTGTGTCCTGGTCATGACCAAAACTCACACACAAACTCACACATACTATGTAGCTTGCACATTGAGAATGACACACTATGGTTAAACACATGTTTTGTTAAGACTATGAGGGTTGAGTATTTTTTACTCTCCTGGCAATCACTACAAGCAAAAGCCCCTTGAGTAAAGTAAATCCATTTCTTGTCTACAACTACTTAAACCACAGTGGAAAATGCACCGTATACACATTCAAACATTCACACACATTACCCAAACAGTGTTTTTTAAGAAATATTGAGTACAAAAGCCTTGTTCTAACCATGTCTAGCAGCTTGGTGGCATGACATGTTGAATACTATCTAATTCTCTCTGAGCTTTGTTTGCACCATGTCGAATGGGTTTGTGATGCCGTTGAAACCGGGCCAGACGGTTCATTTTGAAAGGGCCTCTCCCAGCAGCAGGCTTTCTGCCTAACTCACCAGAGCAACGCCACCTGGGGAACCCTTTCCTCTGTAAGAGCACATGGGGAATTGTCCATCAGTTAAAGTGCATGTGCCAGGGGAGAGGATATAAGTGTATAAGTGTCCTGTACTCGTAGTTTTGTAGAGCTGAGGAAATCAAAGTGCCTCCTGAATTTGCTGCACAAATAAAGTTCATGATTAATGATAGTTAGTGTAGTTTGGAACATCATCAGTTAGTAGCAGTGATTCACGAGGAAGGCAGATACATATATGTCTGTCATCCTCTGGTTATCAGGAAGAATCAGTCTAAGGTCCATGGAAACACGTGTTATTGAAGGGTTTTGACAAGCTAATGTGAACCTATTATGAAATGCTTCTCCTTAAATAGTCCTGGTGTGTTATAGTTTTAATATATTATACTTCTCGTCCATCTGCTAAAACCCCAAAATGGATTCTCACTAAATACTGTGATTTAGTGGTTTCCACAGCCACTAAAGCTCAATGTGCTAGAGTGGGACTTGGTGTCTGGTGTCCCAAAGGAATTAATTATATCATAATTTTAATTCAAACAAATTCATTGGCCACAGACTGTGTAGAACTAATATCATGCAAGCTTGGAATTTCCACGTCCATCCACACAAAGATTGTGTGTGTGTGTGTGTGTGTGTGTGTGTGTGTGTGTGTGTGTGTGTGTGTGTGTGTGTGTGTGTGTGTGTGTGTGTGTGTGTGTGTGTGTGTGTGTGTGTGTGTGTGTGTGTGTGTGTGTGTGTGTGTGTGTGTGTTTTGCAATTAAATTGCAGTATTTTGGTAGTAAAACATTGCAGTTGATCCTAAATTGTCTCTGAATTTTAAATTTGGGTTTTAAATAACAGAAAAGTGAATCATTTATTTATAACACTCACAGACATATTTCCGAAGTTTTAGAAATGAGTAGTTATAAGTTTGGATATGTTTTAAGTCAGTCGCACTTGCTGTTGGTTGCTGGTTAAGGTCAGAGTAAGCTTAGCAATGCATCATGGGAAATTAATTGATTGCATTTACATTTATATAGGTTTATTTTCGGTTATTTTCTAGGTGCCCAAAGTGCTTTACATAAGGTGTTTGAGTGTATGTGTGTGTGTGTGGGGATGGAGGGGGTTGGGGGGTATGACACCTCATCTAGTAGCAGTTAAATTAAAATAACCAAAATGTTCTCCCAGTAAACAAAGAAACCTTTACCCTAAAGTCCTTCTAGCAATTTTTGTTTTGTACACATATTTTCATATCCAATCTTATAAAAATGGTACGCAAGCTTCATCTGTCACTCAGTACAAAACCTTTGCACTTCCAAACTGTAATGAAAATTCACCAGCTCTCGAAAACAATTATCGTGGTAGACCTGTGTGGTGTGTCTTGTTCCTACATGTTTACGTTTTAATATTGTACAACTTCCATTATTTGTCCAAGCAAGATGACATAAAAACAATTATAGGAGCACCCTGGTTGATATTGGACTTGAAAAGCTTCGTCATTTCAAAACCAAAAGCCAAAACGCAGTGAGCCGCACATCCCTTAGATGCTGCTTATATTTTTGCACCTCATTAAACACTCGTTTCGGCTCTCCCTTCAGAACTGACACATCGTTTCTGCTGGTTTTCTTTAAGAAGTTCCTATAGAAAAAGCTGTTAATAACTGGATTTCCTCTCGCCTCCCCCTTCTGTTGTAGAACCCTGTTGACCCTCGCGAGAGGCCGTCTCAAGACGCCACAGGCACGGATAATGATGTGAGTGGAGCAGAGATGCTTCTGGCTTCAATTTCTGTTCCGCATGCTCACCCATCATTATGGCCACCATTAAGCATTGTGTGTGTGTGTGTGTGTGTGTGTGTGTGTGTGTGTGTGTGTGTGTGTGTGTGTGTGTGTGTGTGTGTGTGTGTGTGTGTGTGTGTGTGTGTGTGTGTGTGTGTGTGTGTGTGTGTGTGTGTGTGTGTGGTCTCTGCCACAGGAGGACTCCCAGGGCAAGCCGGGTGTACCAGGCATGGCATCCAAGGGGGAGAAGGGAGAGGAAGGCAGGCCTGGCGCTGGTTCCACCACCACCACGGATAGCTGCGTTGGGGTGAGACCAGAGGGGTCGGAGGGATCTTTTAAATTCTACCCGTGCACTCAAGAGCTGGAATCATGTCCTGCAGCAGTAGAACAGCTTTGTGTCGAGGGGCCTCGATGGCCAAACACGCTAGTGCGCTAACCAGATAGAGGCTTTGCCTTTGAGCAACCCCTCATTCATCGCATTTTCAAAGCACTGTGCATAATGGTACAAAGGCCCATGAAAATAGTTTTTTAATGAATAACTTTTTATTTGTGGAACTACTCCTATGGAATATGCAAAATAGCAGCCACTTAATAGCTGGGTCGTTTCTTTAGTGGCTTTTCTGCTGGTCATGCAGAGTCAGAGACAACTCACTGGCATTCTTGCGGGCTAACTTATTCTTGTGTGTGTTCTGCAGTGTATGGATAGGCTGAACAGAGAGCAGGCAACTCAGCCGGTGAGTGCGAATCTCCAAGTCTAATGCAACCCAAACACACAGTCACACAAGCATACTGTGTGTATGCATGTGCACCCAGCAGGTTGTTCTGTTTTCTATGTATTTATTCTCTTTTCTGGCTTCAGGCACGACCCTGCAATACCTGCACTGGGAGCCCGGGGCAACCAGGGGTCCAGGGATCCACCGGAGAGAGGGGAGAGCCGGTTAGTGGATGAATAGATAGATGGATGAGAAGAAGTGAGTGAGTGAGTGAAGCCAGTTGAGTGATTCTGTGAGGGAATGAGTCATTGATGTGAGTAAGTGAATTCAAACTAGATAAGTGGGTGAGTGCGGCTGGATGTGTGATGTTGCAAAATGTTTCAGTGGGTGAGTAGGTACATGGTTAAGGTGAAGGTAAGAAAGTGAACGTGAAAGAAACATTATTCACCTCCTTCCTCCTCCCACCCAAGGGCACTGCAGGCCAGAGGGGCCAGGCAGGACAGCCAGGACACATGGTAGGTCTCCTGGCAACTATCTTCATAGAAAAATAAATACATAAGCTGGGTTTGCGTCTACTTCTTTTTATGTGCATTTTAAAAATCATGGCCCAACTCGCCAATAGAAACAAATTCCTGAAGAACTCTCTCCAAATTTCGAAGCGTTTATTCTAGACTGAGTTGAAGATATCAACAATTAAGGCTTTTTAATGGATAAGTAAACCCCCATGTTAACTGAACAACTTCCACCCAGGAGGTACATTATCTTTTGAAAAGGGCTGTGATAGTATTTAAAGAAATGGACACATTGGGTTAAATAGGAGTAGGTACTTTGGGCGTTATCTAACTTTTTCAGAATGCCCATCAAACAAAAAGGGTGAGCAGGCAGCCGATAGCAAACCACTACACTAAAATAGTGTTTTCAGCCCGAAGTAGCAGACCCATCGATTGGCAGAGAATTTCCGACGTTTAACAACTGTATACATTTAAGTCAAAATACCAGACCAGAGGGACCCAAAGCAAATGATTTCAAGTGTTGTTAGTATGTGATGGGTTCACTTACTCTTTAGGACATCCTTGTCCAACATCCAGTTTAGAATTTCTTGCTACTTGATCTCGTGTATAGTATTTCTGCATTCAGCATATGCATTATGCACATATACTGCCCATCTGCTGTGTAATGTTTTAGCCTTTTAACGCATAAGATCGTCATATCCTCAAAGTGAGCCAAGGAACTATTTTTTATCAAATGCTTTTCCTTCAAAGTGTGACGTCAATCGCCTTACAATTCTTGTTATTTATTTTATAGCAGCTCATTTTCTCTTCTTTCCTACCAAAAATGTAAGGGACGGGTTTTTGTGTTTGTCTATGTTTTCTGTCTTTCACGGGTCCACAGACCCCCCTAGTGTCGCAGACGAGAATAAGTATTTGCTTCCACACATTTTTGACGTTTTTGTAGCAACCATAAAGTGAAAGGGAAAACAGAAGAGCTTCAGCTATTGTCTGCAGTGTGAGTTGTCCGTCACATTGCCTGTGTATTTTCCACAGGGTCCTCCCGGTTTCCCCGGTCCCCAGGGTCCTTCAGGATCACCTGTAAGTAAAGGCTCATGTTCATTTCGATGTTCTTTTTTCATCCCGTATTGACCTTCTTTTTCCTATTTTTTTTTTTTTTACAAATCACTCTTTCCTGTTAAAAAATATGTACTACACTTCAAAATGGAGTACTTTTCCAGACAGAGTCGATTCTCTCCCTCTCTCCTTCTCTATCTATCTCTTCCTCTCACCCTTTCCCTCTCTCTACCTCTCTATCTATCTCTCTCTCTCGCTATAATGAAAGATATTCTAGATGAGGAAACAATTCCACTGTCTTTCTCCAGTTGTTCAATTATTCCCCCTGTCTACGTGATCGAGAGTGGGACCTCTGCAGTACACAATCCACACACTCACACATTTCTCGGACACACATACACAATTTCACATACACACACGCACACTCACACCCAAATACACAATTGCACGTACAAAAACACAATTTCACGTACACACACAATACATACACACAATTACACATTTCTACAGACACACATTTGATAAAACGAAATGATGAGCTGTTTGGGGTCTGCACAAAATCCATTTGTGGTGTAGCAGACCCTGTCTACAGCTGTTAACTACCGTTCCACGCAAGGGTTTTCCAGTGTGTGCCAAATGTTTGAGAGAGAGAGAGAGAGAGATTAAGGTGCCTGGACTGAAGGAGATGTATCCTCCTCATGATGCTAGTGCGCTTTGATAAGCCCTCGTGGCTGAGTCTGCAGAACAGTGCCTCATACCCTGCTTAGTATACACATCCATACAAGACACTGCAGATAAGGAGGGAGGGAAAGGGAGATGAGGCCAGTCGTATCGGCGAGGAGTGAATGTCGGAAGAAAGATGTTTCTTTTTGGAGCAGGTGGTGCGTGCGTGTCTGTGTCAATATGTAGCGATGGGTGGTTAAACCGCCTGTGTACAAAGAAAAATAAGATTAACTTTCTGGGGAGTTTTGTATTTCTTTTTTTTTTTTTGCCTTTATTATTGGGAAAAGCCTCATTGAGGTTGTGCACCCTTTTTCACGAGCGAGACCTGACGGCACCAGTGTGCAAACAATAGACAATACAGGAGTGATGGACGTACACAACGACACAGGCAAGGATAACTAATGCCTTATTGATCCTTTTATGTTCTGTAACCTGTGGATGTGGCCCTGGTCCTCTGTAGAGGCAGACCAGAGGAGCGCGTGGAGGGGAATCGAGGAGTGTGAGATATGGCTTTATTTAAATCACCTCTCGTTCTCTTCCCCAGGGCCAGCCGGGCGAGTCGGGCTCCGCCGGGGTCCCCGGACTAAAGGGTGAACAGGCGAGTTGCGTTTTTTTGTGATTGTGAATCGAGACGTGCTTTCCTGCGATGATCCCATGCTTCTCATCAGGGGTCTCCCCCTTCGTCTCCCCCCCCCCCACGATCTGATGGCTCGCCTGTCTCCCTTCCTTGACCTCAGGGTTCGTCAGGGACGTCGGGCTATCCAGGATCGATGGGACCACCGGGGATGCCTGTAAGACCTTTTCATCGTCCAAAGCGGGAGAGGTGGTTCATTAGTGGACCGACATGGGCGGGCTTATGGGTGGGAGGGGGAGCTTCTAATCGATGGATGGATGGAGGGGGGAGGGGGGAGGGTCGGTCTTAATGCGGGACTGGAGTAAGTAGATGGATGCTTGTTGGTTGGTAACCTTGGAGAAGTTGAGGGGAGGGGGGGGGGGTTGGGCTTAAAGGTGGCGGTGCGAATGACAGACGGGAATCTTTTCAACGTTTTCAACAGGGTATGAAGGGAGAGCGCGGCAACGCCGGAGGCAGCGGTCCGAAGGGAGAGGCGGTGAGTCTACACGGCTTCACCAAGTGCATGATGGGTAATGGCGCTGACGGAGACGGTCTCCGTCAGCGCCATTACCCATCATGCACTTGGTGAACATCATCCAGCGTGTTATATGCTCGTTAAGCACTTCAGGGTGTGTTTCCGCGGTAACCTCTTCGTTGCTTCTCCTCCCCTTCCTTCCCGCTCTCTGTCCTGCAGGGTTCACCTGGTACCCCTGGCTTCCCAGGACAGGCCGGTGCTCCGGTGAGTCAAGTCCTAAGCGCCGCAGTTGTATTTATAGGTTCCTCGTCATTGCGTCCGTATCAGACGTGTGTCGCTCTAACCTGAAGCACGTTTAGAGTGCGCCATTACGGTCGTCTATTCCACACCCTTGCTTTTGGTTGATTTACTTTTTTCCTCAAAACTCAGGGAATCAAAGGAGATTCGGGCCCAACAGGCTCCGAGGGACCCAAGGGTGAACAGGTATGAGTGGTTTTCGAGCAAAAGGCTCAAAGAAAGGCTTTTGTATAGATGTTTAGTGATGGGACTATCATAGCCCTGGAAAACACTTTTGAGCCGCCCTTTTCTTTCGTCCAGGGTCAAGCTGGAGCTCCAGGGTTCCCAGGATCACAGGTTTGTGTTAAATCTTCTTTATACACAATTCTTCTTTCTCTTGTTCGCTTACAAATGAAGATCTGTACTGTACCTTTATGTGTGTGTGTTTATGTCTGTGTGTGGTTGTGTGTGCGTGTGCGTGTGCGTGTATTGCTGTGGGTATGTGTGTATGTGTGTGGATGTCTCCGGGGTGTGTGTGTGTGTGTGTGTGTGTGCGCGTGGGGGGGTGTGTGTGTGTGTGCGACTGTGCGTGTCTCTCCAGGGTCCCCCCGGTCTTCTTGGTAAAAGCGGAAGAGAGGGCCCCCCAGGACCGAGGGCTGAGAAGGCAAGTGGATCCATCTGTTAATGGCTTACCTTTACCACTAACCTTTAGGTAGTTGAGCAGCCATTAGTCACATTTATGTGTCGTGTGAGTCTGCGTTAATGTCTTGCTTTCTCCCCTTCACCTTACTCACTCGCTCCCCCCTTCTTAGTTTCTTCCTATCTTTCTTCCTATTTTCTGTCTCTTATTCACCAAGGTTTGTTCTTTCTTTTGTTATTTCTTACTTTCCTTCTTTAAATTATTCGTTCACTTTCCTTACTTTTTATTTCAGATTTTCTTTATTTCTGTCCCCCTTCATCTTTGTTTGAATCTTTCATTATTTTTTGACCTCAGTCGTTCATGTTCTCTTATGTTAATCTTCTAGGTTATCTATTCGTCTTATCAGTTCTTCTTACATTTCTAGTTTCTTCCAGGTTTCTTTCATCCTTTCTTCCTTATTTTCTTTTCATTATGTCTCCCTCCCCCTCCTCCCCTCCAGGGTAATGATGGGGCCCAGGGAGCCCAGGGCCAGATGGGCCCTCCAGGCCGTGCTGGATCACCAGGACTCATGGTACACGTCTGCAACATATCTTAAACATCACCATGTTATTCTGTTGTATTCTTAGCTCTAATAAACAATGTGAATCTGGTGCATTGTGTGTGTGTGTGTGTGTGTGTGTGTGTGTGTGTGTGTGTGTGTGTGTGTGTGTGTGTGTGTGTGTGTGTGTGTGTGTGTGTGTGTGTGTGTGTGTGTGTGTGTGTGTGTGTGTGTGTGTGTGTGTACTGTGCTGTGACAGGGCCCCCCAGGCATCGAGGGATTGGATGGAAAGGACGGCAAACCAGGACTGCGGGTAGGACTTTTTCTTTTCATGGCTCATCCTGGGTGTGTCAAATACGTGAAAACATAGACATACTGCTAGGATTGTACAATGGAGTAAACTTGACTTGTAACCCTCTCTCTCTCTCTCTCTCTCTCTCTCTCTCTCTCTCTCTCTCACTCTACTCTCTCCTCTCTCTCTCTCTCTCTCTCTCTCTCTCTCTCTCTCTCTCTCTCAGGGCGAGACAGGCCCTCCTGGGGCAGCAGGAGCTCGGGGGATGCCAGTGAGTACGACCTTTGACCTCTGCGTGCCCCCATTCCGTCTGCCTGTTTCATCTTCGAGGGGTGTTTGTTGTACTTAGTACCTGTGGGGAATCTTGGACAGTGTCGAAAGGATCGTTTTTTTGTTTTTTTTTCCATCAATGTCTTTGTGCTTTACACGCTTGGCCGCGCTCTCTTCAGTGTGAGCTAAGCCCCTATGAGAGCGCTTGGCGCTGAACGAAAGGCTGGGTTGTGTTGGCTCTGATTGCAAAAGAGCTGCTTTGGTTCTCCAGCGGCACTTGTTGATGAATGATCAGTAATCGTGGACTCGTATTGTGTCTCCTCTGGTGTGCGTTAAACACAACCAACAAAGTGCTGATTTTTTTTTGCAACACGGACTGGATGATTAACCAATGGAGCCATGAAATAGTCTGCCTATTCTGTTTGTTGAGACCTTTGACGTTTGTAGGTAAATGCGTTCCACTTAGTTTTTGTGTTCATCTCTAAGGAACATTTAAATGCAACTGTATCTACTGTGGCATTGCAGCCTAGTGAGCATAATGTGACCATGTATCAACATCACTCGTTTCCATAAGCATCTTAAGCAAAGATTCTCTCTCTCGTTCTCGCTCTCGCTCTCTCGCTCTCTCTCTCTCTCTCTCTCTCTCTCTCTCTCTCTCTCTCTCTCTCTCTCTCTCTCTCTCTCTCTCTCTCTCTCTCTCTCTCTCTCTCTCTCTCTCTCTCTCTCTCTCTCTCTCTCTCTCTCTCTCTCTCTCTCTCTCTCTCTCTCTCTCTCTCTCTCTCTCTCTCTCTCTCTCTCTCTCTCTCTTGCTGTCAGTTTTTCTGCTCCCACTCACACCCCATACTTCTCTCTCTGTGTGATGTCTGCCCTTCTCCCCAGGGATACAAAGGCAAGACCGGTCACACCGGCTTCCCCGGAGTGAAGGTACGGTACCGCCTCACTTCCTTGGTTTGGCCACCTCTCTCTGTCAGTCTGTCAGTCAGTTGGTCTGTCTGTCTGTCTCTCTGTCTGCACATTGTAAATACTGTAGTGGGTGCTGGAGATGGAATTCAATGTTATGTTGGCCTTTCTTTTTGGTATTTTTTTGTGGCTTGTGTTATATTTTGTTCACTTGTTATAAAAAACAACAACAATCCTTCCCTTTCCCATGAATCATTTAATCATTTGTTTAATTCATTCATTCAGGGTGATATTGGACCCTCAGGACCAGCTGGACCATCAGGCCGACCTGGACATGACGTGAGTGCTGCCCATACCACTGCATTAAGGCCCTCCCTCCATTCTGTTCCAAGTCGTTCTACTGGCCCTTCAAGACCCTCTCTGTTTGAACTGGGCTACTGTAATAGAGCGGAGGTCAGGTCGACACACACAAGCCCTGGTGGTTAGCAGCATCGCTCATTCAGAACTATCTCATCTTCCTCCCCAGGGGGACCCCGGCACCCAGGGGGCCATGGGACGTCCTGGACCCGCTGGTCACCTCGTGAGTTTATGACCCTTGACCCCTTTGAACAACACTCCTCGTCTTTTTTTCCCTCGCTGTCAGCTAGACACATCGCTGTGTGGTTCTGTGATAACGTGTGTGTGTGTGTGTGTGTGTGTGTGTGTGTGTGTGTGTGTGTGTGTGTGTGTGTGTGTGTGTGTGTGTGTGTGTGTGTGTGTGTGTGTGTGTGTGTGTGTGTGTGTGTGTGTGTGTGTGTGTGCGTGCGTTTCTGTGTGTGCGTGCGTGCGTGCGTGTGTGTGTGTGTCTTCCTAACAGGGCCCCGCCGGAACAGCCGGGCCCCCAGGACCTGCCGGGCCAGCTGGATTGGTGAGAGAGATGTTGTGAAATGTATCAAGCTGACAAGCGTGTGTGTGTGTGTGTGTGTGTGTGTGTGTGTGTGTGTGTGTGTGTGTGTGTGTGTGTGTGTGTGTGTGTGTGTGTGTGTGTGTGTGTGTGTGTGTGTGTGTGTGTGTGTGTTTATCTGTGTGCTTGTGCACACCTTCCGATGTCTTATCTCCGTCTTTCGTCTCTTCACCAGGGCATTAAGGGAGAAAAGGGCCAGGCAGGAGAGAGAGGTCTGGGAGGGATGGGCGGACCACCAGGACCTCCTGGGCATCCAGGACCCCTTGTCAGTCCCCCAGAACGCATTCAGTATTACACTGACATTGGACCAATTCATTTTTGTAGCTTTTTGTAACAATTCCTTTTCCCTTCTTTTTCAGGGAGATCCTGGCAGCGATGGTGCAGCCGGTAAAGATGTATGTGAACTTTTATAACAATATTCAGGCCTACTTGGGGCCTAAGGAAAAAGCTCGCCCTAATTATAGATTCAGTTTGTTCCTCCAATGTTATCCTCCGATGGCTGTTCATTTGTTCTTCCCTTTGTTTTGGTGTTTGTTTCCCTGACAGGGAAGTGCAGGTCCAGCTGGGGAGAATGGACAGCCCGGTCAAAAGGCAAGTGTGTGTGTGTGTGTGTGTGTGTGTTTGTGTGTGTGTTTGTGTGTCGCAGTGTATGTGTTTGTGTGTGTGTGTGTGTGTTTCTGCATCGTATGTTTGTGCGTGTATCGTTTCTATTGCGGATGTGTGTGTGGGTGTGTGTGTGTCTGACAAATCACCATATCACAGCCACGCACCGCCCCAGCGGGCACGCTCAAGCTAAGCTTTGCCCTTTATTTTGCTGTCTACCTCAGCAGCAGGGAGCCCCGGTTACCCCCCCCAACACACACACACACACACACACACACACACACACACACACACACACACACACACACACACACACACACACACACACACACACACACACACACACACACACACACACACACACACACACTCTGACACAAAGCAGCAGTGCTGAGTGGTATCTATCTGCATGCTCAGCACGACCCACAACCTAAAACAGTTATCAGTTCACCCACCCCCCTCCCAGGCTCTTGCTCACCTTAGTTCCACTCCATCTCACTGGACTGCGGGGCCGGCCTGCTAGCTATAAAGCTAGCTAACCGGCCCCCTGGCACGTCCTTGCCAGCGCAGCCAAAACACCACACGCTAGCTAGCTAGCTAGCCCTGGGGCTGGGATACAGTGATAGAGTTGTTCCGCGGGGCTCTGGCATAATGCTATTAAACGGCAGCGGCGAGTTGCTGGATGAGGCTATTCGTCACGCTGACACGACAGGCATTGTCAGGGCTCGCAGCTACGGCGGCGGGAAAAACAAGAGGCGAGCGAGACGGGGAGGGAGGAAGACACTCTGTTCTATCCTACTCTCCTCGTGCCTTTCGGTGTGTTCTTCGGGGGGGCGGGGTAGGGTCTGGTCCTGCGTTCGGCGTTGACTGGTTAACATTAGAAGTCCATTATGAAGCTTGGTGCTGCCATAAATCACTGTTCCCTCACGTGTATGTGTAGAGGGACAGGAAGCTGCTGCGCTGTTGTTGATGCTGGGGGAAGTGGTACCCAGTTACCCTGCGGCCTGCCGTGTGTGTGTGTGTGTGAGAGACAGAATGTAGCCATGTGTAGAGGGAAGGAGGGTGCCCAGTCAGTCATTCATGAAATATTTAATATTCCTTGATATTCATTTAATTCAATATTCATTGATGATGAGATTGTATGCGTACGAATGAAGCAGTGCAGGATAGTCGTTGTAAGGGTGTTTGATCCCTAGGCGTGTGAATGTTCAAAGGTTCCAACCCCAATGTCTAACAGTCTGTCGTGGTTTCTCAACGGGGGCGGTACCGCCCCCTGGGGGGGGTTTGCACAACCTAGTGGGCCGCTGGGGCACTGGGAACGTGATTCCGTTTTTTGGGGGGGATTTTAAACTTTCATTGTTTTTATTTTTTTGGGGTGAAAAAATAGGCTACCTGAAATAAATAGCCTATTTTCGTTTATTGGTTTCTAACCCCTCGACCGTCTCAGCTACTTTTTACTGTCTATGCGCAGCGGAACAGTGATACAGCGCAGCTTGGTCCTGCACACGCCCGGACTCCCGTTACATCAGCTATCGTCATGATCTCTATAGTAACGCCGATAAACATAACCCAAGTTTGAAGGGTTAACAGTTCAATAACCCACACAACACTGTCAAACATGGCCGATAGCAAGAAAAAAACATCAAATTTTGTTTCATAACCTGTTTTCCTCCTTCCTCTTGCTGTTGTTCAGTTCCAGCTGCTCTGAGCATAGTCTCCATGAAAAGGCTGTTGCATTTCAAATACAAAATATATAGGCCTAATTAGGCCTCGGTGCGCGATCTGTTTTCGTAATGCCTGGGCCACGGTACCCGTGGTTCCCGGGCCATTCATTCATTCGTTCACGGGGCATTCATTCATTCGTTCACGATGCATAGACAACTTTAAGCAATATAACACGAGTGTGAGTTGGGTTGTTAGTTTATTTTTATTTGTTTATTGTGGGGGGGGGGGGGGGGGGGCGCCAGAGGATCAGGGTAAGGCCAGGGGGGCGTTTGCTCCAAAAAGGTTGAGAACCACTGGTCTAGATCGAGGCGTCCTTGAGCAATATGTTTCCCCTCCTTCCTGCTGCTTCGTGACATGTATCTAAAACCCTTATGCGTCTTTTTGAATCGAAGCGCCAGTCAAAAGTACGTCATAATCTTTGATGTCATTTCATTATCCCCTGCAGGGAGAGGCAGGCGCCGCGGGCCAGCGAGGAACCCCCGGAGAGAGGGGTAGGCCGGGACTCCCTGGAGGTGGGGGATACCACTCCAAGGACGCCCAGCCCATGGCCGGCCCTGTGGGGCCCAGAGGAGAGAGGGGCAGCACGGGCTCCTCAGGACCCCCTGGCACCTCAGGGAATCCAGGGACCCCCGGAAACGACGTAAGATACAGTGGCGGTGTTTGGGAATGAAATAGACTCCTGGTTCACTGCTTTGTGTTTACTGAGAAGAGTTGTAAGTTAAGATAATGCTACATAATATTTCAAATAATTTGTTTTTTTTTGTGTGTGTACGTGATTACTACGCTACCTTCTTGAGTTGTTAATTTTAAAAAATGTAATCGTCCTCATTGAAGTTTTGATTTTCAAGTTTTTCTTCATTATTTTCTTCCACAGGCTGTGGTCAACTATGACGAGATCAAGAACTTCATCCGCCAACAAGTCGTTAAAATATTTGATGGTGAGAGAGACCTTGGAGGGCCTGTGAATGTTTTAAATGGATAGAACCCCAGACGCCTTTAGACTAGAAATGCACTTGCAGTTCCACTTTGTTATTGTGAGGGACAGGAAAGAGAACCTAAACCTCTGAGTCCTTATGTGCTGTATAAACGTATTATTTGAATTCTATTCACACTCCCGCTCCAGAGAGGATGGCCTACTTCATGTCCCGCTTGCCAGCGCCAGTAGAGCAGTCCTCACCTGGTAGACCGGGACCCCCCGGTAAGGATGGAAACCCAGGAAGACATGGAAACCCAGGGAATCCTGGCCAGCCCGGAAATATGGGCAGAGAGGGGCGAACAGGACCCCAAGGACCCCCCGGTGAGCAATCAGTTGATTTCAAA
The DNA here is from genome assembly GCA_900291075.1 of Melanogrammus aeglefinus. NCBI lineage: Eukaryota > Metazoa > Chordata > Actinopteri > Gadiformes > Gadidae > Melanogrammus > Melanogrammus aeglefinus. The sequence continues at coordinate 62,439 of OLKM01001573.1, forward strand.
GTACATAAAGAGGTGCTGAACCCCAAAACTTTTGTTCATGTAAACGCAGTAATATGATTCAGTGTACTGGGTTTGATCCCCGACATCCTCAGTCTAGTTGCAGTCCTTGACTAAGATGCATAATGACATTCACTGTAACTCATAGGTTCACTATTGCTTGGAATGACGCTAGCTAAATCAGCTAAATTACTCTATGGTAGACGTTTAACTTGTTATTATACGATTGTTCAAGCAATTTCCATCCTTTTTTCATAAATCAATAAAATATTTCCTTCCTTAAATTCAGTCATACATTCAGGGTGAGAGGACATTGTGTCAAACATGTGTCTCTCTGTACTCCAGGCATACGAGGACCCAGTGGCGAGAAGGGCGAGAAGGGTATCGGAGAAATGGGAGACATAGGACCTCCCGGAGCACCAGGTTAGTCAGCCTGCATCTTCTCTCCCAGGAACCAACCGATAGGCTTCCACACTCTGATATAGATAGAATGAAACTCCTCTTTTCTGCTGACCAACGAAGCTGATAGCATTTGAAGCTTGATTCCATGACACATTTCCAATGCATCCACCAGAACACCAAAACAAATGTAGTGGATACATTGCAAGTGTTTATCATCTGCTTGATCATGTGAACGGAATTGATCATAATGAGTCTGCAAAATGTCTCCTGATTCATGAAATACTGACTCGAATGTGAGACCAACCGCAATTTAAGTCGTCTGTTTGCCGTCTGATATCGTATTCTCAACAGTGTGAGGGAAGTGTTAATTGTAAATGTTTGGGAACTGCAGACGACCGATTGGTGTTGAGAGTAAATGTAACGTGTCTGCCTGTGTACCCTCAGGCCGAACACGAAAAGAAAAACTCAGGAAGGTCACTGCAAGTATCTCTCTCTCTGCTCCAGGTGTTCCTGGACAATCAGGCTATGGCAAGATGGGGCCCCCAGGCTCCGTGGGCCAGCAGGGAGTCCCAGGGGTCTCTGGACCTCCTGGGAACCCCGGCTCCAAGGGCAACGACGGCCGCTGTAATCCCGGGGACTGCAGGAGCCACGAAATAGAATACACCGGCAAGGGCCCGAATGTCAAGGGGCCCTGGTAAAACGGAGAGGTCAGAGGAGGAAGGGGGGGGGGGGGGAGGGGGGGGGTTGAAAAGAATCAAAGGGGACTAAGATGGAGACAGAAAAAAAAAAGAAAGAAAAAGAACACAACCCAGGAAAGGAACATTGTGGAGTCAGCCCTCAGCAGACCGAGTTCTGCTGGAGCACCGTGACCGCTCCTCAGCAGCTTAGTCCAACCACCAGCTGCTGATGGGTTGACTCAACCACTTGAAGCTAATCTCCTCATCAATATGAAAGATATACCTTCATGGGACATGGGGCCAAGGCACAATCACCCGCATGTAAATGTCATCCACTTATTTCTTTTTGCAAATGATCGTTTATTCTTTTTATTTTGGTTACGGCAAAGCTTTTGTTGTTATTATTTTTCGTAAAGCTTCACCCTGGTCACTGCTTTGAATGCGTTTATCTTTTACGAATGTTCTTACATTTCAAAAAAGTTACTAAAAAGGGAATAAAGCACCTGTAATTCCTCCGTTTCTACACACTGTTCTCGGTAGATCCCATCTGCTTGGCACTGGCTTTATCTAATAGACCCTTTTACAGTTTGTGCGCAATGAGGTGACAAAAGTGTGGCAGACTGCAATGGTTTGTCATTGTGTGCAAGGGCATTACCCTCAAAAGACCAGAAATTCTTCAAATTGACCGAAAAGAACAGTTACCGACTTCCAGATCTGGGTGCCGTTAGTGATAGGGTAGAAGACATGAGAAACCGGCCCACTTTTCAGTGGAACGATTTTGCTGGAGAAACCCAGCATGTTCACTGGATACACATTAAGAGCATACAAGTCTCCGTCCCCGTAACAGTCAAGTTTCCATTCCATAGGCGAGTCCAGCGACAACTATGACTTTGAAAGCATGGTTTTCCTCAGGCGGTCGTCTATCCTACCAGTGTATAATAACAACATCTTACGACTATTGTGTTGTAATGAACTTAGAACGTGTCTGATCTTATGAGAGCAGCTGTTCTCTATGACGCATCAAAGCCAGCATCATTAAATAGACCGCCAATCTTTTTGGTTTTTTGGGGACCACTCAATAAATGGCAATGATATTTTAGTTTTCCCTGGTAGGAAGGAAGACAACCCCCAAACATCACCAGCTGGCTTTCAAATCCATGATTTGTTACTCCACTAGGAGGGCAAGGCTCAAACGGTACACACACTCGGTTTACGAGACAGCCCTCCTCACGTACAGAACATCAAATAGAACGTGTAAACTCTGTTTTCTGTCTTCAAATCCTCCCCAGCCACAGACAACTGTAATACGAGGGGCTGAGAGGCTTTTGTGGTGTCATGTAAACGTCTAATGTGATTAGACAAGAGGCTATGAAGCTATTGTGGTATTATTTGAATGTCTTAAAAGCATGAAACCTTAGAAACTGCCGGTCGCTATTAAAACAGTTCCTGACAGAATTCTGGACAACTAAATGTCAGCTGGTCGGAGATTGAGTCTTAGAACCAAAGACACAACAAACATTTTGGTGCTGTCAACTTTTATTCCAATGTAGTGCGTCTGATAATCGTCTGAATGAATGAGGCATGCCACTTCTGTTGCCCCAATGACATAGAATGTGAATAGGTCTATAGGCAGTAGAAGAGGGAGTCGGAATTGAGAATGCACACACATCACAGCATCTCAGCTTCGCACTCAAGCCTTTGTTCTTTGTCAAACAATTTGAAAACACCACTACAAGCTCATACATTTAAACCGTAGAACTGTCCATCTGTATTAATGTCATAGGACGTGGTATAGGATTTTGTCAAAAATAAAAATCCCTTAACTTTTTTTTATTTCTTCTGGAAACAGATCGCGTTAACAACTTGGTTCCTCTTCCACAGGTCTGTTTTGTACATATTTATATATATATATAATGTTTTTTATACTTCCTAAAACATTGTTAGGAAAACAAAAGAATGGCCATGTTTTCGATGTGTTATACCCCACGGTTAAAATGCAATTGAACGTGAAAGGGATTTTTTTAAAAGGTTTGTAGCTTTCTTAAATACAATAATGTGTTTTTAGTGATAAACAAATTATTTATGAGAGAAAATTGTGCACGAAAGCAAATTGTTTTTTTTCATCAATTCTTCAATTATGTCGCTCAGTGTCCTTTCTGTTCAATTTTCTCGGTAAATGCAGCCATTTTAATAACCCATTTCATTGTGTAGTCCAATGACCCCTGTGCTTAGCATCTGTCTTTTATGTCAGGCTCTGGTTCAGCTAAATATGAACTAGCCCTCACCCTCTGCTTATTCAATGCTGTTAACCCCCTTCACGCAACACTCTGCATGCCCCCCTCTCTCATCACATTTATACATAATTAATCATAGTCATAATGTGATTCGGAAAGCATGTTGACACAGGATGATTGTGTTCTTCCGCAAGCCCTCACGTTTACACATGTTTAATCATTGGTCCATTTGGTCTGGAGGTATGCAGTTTTTTTTCTTTTTATACTAAACAACATTTTGTTGCTTGCTCTGTAGAGATTAAACAAAACACAAGGAGTTCTGCTGCAATGTTCAACCTGCTGGGAAATGTTGCTATGTAAACTTCTTGTTGAATCACTCAAAGCTACTGCACATTCTGGCTATTTACTCTGTGGTTGTTCTCTTAATTTACGCCGCTGTTGCAGAACAGAAAACTGGCAAAAATGCCTTTTGTCAACCTGCATTAACCTGTGCTTACAACTAAATATGTTTTCTTTTTGTTACTCCCAAACCCATCTAGCGCCTGATTATACTTTCTTTTTTATATTTGGATTAAACATTTCAGGAAAAAAAGAAACAATTATTGAAATGCAAAAGTGTGCTGGTTCTGTTTCTTTACATATCACTCATTGTATCTTAGCCATGTAATAATATTATATATATATATATTATATATATATATATATATATATATATATATATATATATATATATATATATATATATGTATATATATATATATATATATATATATATATATATAATATATATATATATATATATATATATATATATATAGTATGTATATATATATATATATATATATATATATATATATATTCCCTTTGTTGTTTTTCACCCTCTGCCAATGTCTCTCTCCCAGGGTCCGATTAAAGTTACATCTCACCAGCACAAGAAGCTGGTTGTCATCAAACAGAATCCCTTTCCTCCCCTCTCCTTTGTGCCCTAGCTCTCATTGCCCCTATGTGCTAAGAAGCATCACTCCTCGCCTTTACGGTATACAATTCCTCAACCCCAAAAAAACATTCTGTATAATATTGATATTCTGGCCCTCTATGTTGTGAGTGGTCCAAACGGGCTGTGATTGTCCTGTCATTAGCATCTGTGATGAAAAGAGGTGTGTGTAGGATGAAGATTGAGGTCCGAAAGCCGGAGAGCTGTACAGAATGTCCACAGTCCCTCAGAGACGGAGAGAAATCTTGATGGGACAGGAGAAATAACTGCTGCACACGTATCGTAATTAAGGTAGGCAATTTATCTCAGAAGCATTTTCTGCTTGTCTAAATTATATCTCCCAAAAGCAATCAATAAATCCAATCCAATCATTGCATTCTGCTGAAATTAAATAATTGGACGGCCTGTCTGTCTGTCTGTCTGTCTGTCTGTCTGTCTGTCTGTCTGTCTGTCTGTCTGTCCACTTACCAGGCTACCTGCACAGGGACTGACCGTGGACTGATATCACAGATTCTTGCTTGGCTTTGGAGGGAGGCCTGAATGGAGGACTGGTATTTTTTCAGTTGGGGTGCTTTAAAATTGAGCCATCTCTTGCTGTTTTGTCTCCAAATTGCCTGCCCATAGCTTTAATGAGGTATCTCAAGTATAATCATATGATTCTCCAGGATGATCAGTTAAAATAAGGAATAATTATTATTTGAGGTGTTTGTTTAGCCTAATTTTGAGTCATAATAGTCATAATGCATAATTAGTTGCGAAGTTGTGGCTTTATAACCGTTTATTATATTTGGGTGTGAAAATGTATCTTTGACTTCGGCTGTCTGGCCGAGGCCTCTCTCCAGGGAAACCTAATATGAAACCGAACAATGCCATTTTAATGTTAAATCCAGCCGCGGGGTATTCCAGTTGAAAAATAATTGATTAAAAAAAATATTTCTGTTCAAACGATAAGGATGTTCTCAATAGGCTTTTAAATATAGCCTAGTTTCCTTAGCTTGGACTACCTTCTATAGTATTTTCTAATAAAGTAAAACGCTTGTTTGACTTATCCAGACAGGTGAATAATAAGGTATTTTAAAGATCACCAGAAACGACGAAAACAAACTTTACAATCGACCGCAGTGTAAAAAAAACACAGAAGGAATGTTTCTCTTTCTGCATTTGACACATTGCGATTAAAAATGACACAAACGCATTAACTGCTTTCATCCATAGCTCCTATATTTTTGGTCCACGCTGGCTTCTTGCAGTAAAATAACAAAGAATTATGGAAATACAGAGGGAGAAAAAGATTGAGGTATAGAGCAAATCAGGAAAATATCATCAAGAGCGAAAATAGACAAAACTTAAAAGAAATGGGAAATTATTTTAAAAAGGTAAAAAAAAAATAGAGAATCAAAAGGGAGATCATTTTATTTTTGCAGTGCTTGGAGTTAGTGTTTTACCACTTATCTCAAGGGACACTTCAATTTCATTTTTGACCAACTTTTCTCATAAATATAATATTCTCCAAACTTCCACCCTTTATCGTTCATGTGTCCCAATGCAAGTTTTCAAGTTTGGAAGATACCAGATGAACCTGACATGCAGGATATACGGGAGAAGCATGATATAAATTATTAAAAACTAAATGAATAATTCTTTCATGATTTTTTCCCCCAAATATTTGTTGTCCAAACTTCTGAACTATCTTAGCACTTGTGTGCCAAAGCTTGGTTGCAAGCATGGAATACATTGTATAAACCTGACAGGAGTTATAGGAAACAGGACAGAAATGATTACATTTATTTATTTATTGTTTGCCCAAATAAATAATAAAAACTCAAAGTCTTCTGCAAACTTCCATCCTGTCTTAGCTGTGTATGCGCCAAAGCTTGTTTTCAGATTTGGTACACTTTGGTTTCAGATGCTGAAAGATTTGTTTAAATTATTGACCACAAAAACCCCTTAAGTGTTTGACTGCTTTAGTGACGCTTGCCAGGTTTATTAATTGAAAATGGCTCATTCTAAGCATTCTAAGTACTGCATCTATTGCAAGTTTAATAAGTGCATGGATGTAAATGGCCCTATCCGTAATGCCTATGATTCAGTGTGTAGTGCTTGAGCAGTGCAGCTCTCCTACAGTCCCTGCAACTTCTCATGAGTCTCATCCAATGCAGGAACCTCAAGTTTGTTATTATTCATTCATTTTGAAGAGAATTTTCTATGAAGGCTAAAGTTTTCTTTATTTATTTGAGAAGATGGAGCGGAGAAGAGTGCAGGCATTCCACAGTAGGTTAGAGTGCAGTTTAACCTCACATTTTCTGTCTAGTCAATAGCCAATACTGTCTGGTCATAGCACTTTATCTTTTATAGCAAGAGATTTTGGTCAAACAGTACACCGCCGGAGCTGCCGAACTGCCGAACTGCCGACAAAGCTTTGGCGGTCGCCGGATGGCTTCGACGGCGGGCGGCAGCTCCGGCGCGGGGAGCTCGGCGGCAGTCCGGCATCTCAGCTCCCGGAGTACAATCCTTTTCTCCTCCATGCCGCGGTTCATGGACTTCAGAGTCAAGGCCAAAGTTCCTTTCCCCCAATTCTTCTCAACCATGGCTGAGATATCCCTCACTACGAGTCTACGTTTTGTGAAAGTGCCAGAGACGTCAGACGCAGTCTTTATGATTCATAATATCATCCGAGGCGCACATAGCTTTTGGCCGTGATATTAGATATAATATTATATAAATACCCATGTATAATATTATCATTATTATATTGTATTATATAGATATAGAGCTCCAGGAGTCCGCAAACGGCAACAACCCCTTCTCCTCCATGCTGTGGTTCAGTCTGACAGCTCATTGGTCAATGGGCAGCAGCTCATTTGCATTAAAGCTACAGACACCAGAAACGGTGCATTCTGAAGGGCCTGAAACAGGGGAATAGCGGTAGGCAAGTTTTTTTTTTTCCTAAAATCTATTTCCAGCAAACCGCTTAAAAAACATGTTTTCTGGAACTCAAAGTTTACTTGTTGTGAAAACACCATAATATGTCTCCTTTAAGCCTTTCTAATCGATGACAGACAAAACATGTATCTCGACACTACGCCATTTAAGATATTTCTTTTCAAATATAGATAATAAAATGAAAAATGCAAGTGTCAAATTTTATGAAGACACAATATCAACTTTGAAAACGCAGTGTTCAATTATCTTAAAACTTTTTTTTGTTTCATAAATATTAATGGTTTTGGAAATACAAGGTTTCCACCCAACAATGTAGATCTGCAAATTAACTGTATGTTGACTGGCAACTATTTTACTCCATTGGGTAGACATGGTAAGTTGAGGCGAAAAAACTGAAAGAAGCAGAACCCAGTGACAGGGTGTGCAGAGAGAAGAGGATGGGACCCAAATAGTGAGACAGCAAGATTCGGACACAGATTATCTCCTGGTTACCCAGTAAATGTTGATCGTTGAGATGTGAACAGGGAGAGTGTGTTTTTTTGAGACTTCCGGTTGTTAATGTTAAGGATCTGGAGGTTTGCTGTGTCCCGGCCCGGGCTGCTGTAAGATACTGCAGAATGACGAGGGAGCAGAGGTAGGCTTTTCTAGCAGTGTGAAGGTCCTCTGTGACGGCAAAGGCACAGTCACGGTTGAGCGGCCTGCCATGAACCCAGACTGGTGAGGGTCGAGAAGGTTGTTCTGGTGGAGATAGGCAGAGAGTTGGATGTAGACAGTACGCTCAATTATGACCCCGGTTCATAACCCCCTACAGTCAAAAACAAAACCTCACCTAAACTCCCTTAAACCACACCCTGAATCCCCAAAAGCTAATTGTTTTAATGTTTTTTTATATAGAAATGCGCTCACTACAACAGATGCATGATTGATAAGCCCTAAGTAGTATTTGTTATGATGGCACACCTGTAGAGTGTTGTGGTTGGTAAAAAATTGTGTTTAGGATCATCGATTCTCAAGCAGCCTAGCCGTAAAACTATCCAATAGAATTTCTTCAAAGAAAAAGTGCTGTCGTGCACTTGCGCTTGCATTGTCCTTGATGTCCCAAATGCCAGACCATTAACTAATTATGCAAATATCCCTCATTATGGAGGTCCTCTGCGTCTCTAACAGACTGTGGACATTAACTAGCGTGCTCTGGCTCATGGTCTTCCATCTTCATCTTCCACACCTGGCCTGTCACAGTGCTATTCAGCACTGTGATGTCATCATCATTGAGAGTTCTGGTTGGTCTACCTCTTTAATAGAATTGTGTGAGTGCTTTGTGGCGTCTCTTAGCATTTCAGCACTGACTACTCAGACTCAGTTCGGGTGACTCAGACTCATGCACTGAGGACTCGGACTGTGACACACTGCCATCGCTTCGGGAGCCATTAGATATTTTATCACACTGCATGGAACTGACTCTGCTTGTTTTTATCCAGTGGTAGGACAGAATGTTAACTCAACAATAAGGGTTTACTGTGGCCTCAGCCATTGCTCTCGCTCTCTTTCACATATAATGGAGCAGAACATTGTCTTTTTACAAAAGGCTTCCTCTTTATTGACGGTTTGGCCTCAACATCCAGGACAAGGGAGGAAAAAAAGAAATATACTTTACAGACGATTTAATACTATGAACAATAAATAGCTTTTTGTAAATGAAAATAAGTCATTGAAGAAACCAAGAACCGCGTTGACACCTTGTAGAACGTCGACAGTGGTAAAGTCGGCACAATCTTACTGATGAGATGATTTTTTTGGTATTTATTATTATTTTGGCAGCTATAGCTGCGGAAAATGTTAAACACAGAATTCATTAACACAGGATTTCTGCCGGTGCATATCATAACCCATTCTTCTTCCTCTACATAATAATCAACACACATTTACAAAGATTTACAGCACTGCATTGTGGGAGAGGGGAGCACCCGTCGGGATATGCTGTTGCCAGGCAACAGGAAGAAGAGATGAAGCATGTAGTTTCTAAAATGAGACTTAGATGGAAAAAAAGAAGGAGGGGAGAGGGGGAGTACACATGAGGTAAAAAATAAAACAGATTTCGCTGAAGCCTACAGACGAATTGTATGTTTGATCCATCCATTTTTAGAAATTACATCGTTCAGGTCTGATAGTTCAGATTGCAATCATTTATTTGTCCTTGTTTTGCACACTTCATCAGGCAGCAGGGGTCAATGTCACGATTCTGGTGTCAAAATTGGAATGAAAATATAAAATTGCATTTATATAAACAAAAACAACATCATTGTGACGTGATCAAAGTATATAGGAAAGAGCAAGAGTGGAGTTTGGACCTCGGCCTGGATATACCATGGTCGTGTTGGGTGACTAACGTGTTACATCTGTGGAGCTTGGGGACAGGACATTTGGGAGGTGATTGACGCTGGCATCGTCCAATCCAGGGGGAGGATCATCATCAATGATCGGCTGTCAAGCCATAGGGAAAGCTGGGGTTCATTTCAGATTGGAGTACGCCCAACAAGTACAACTTTTTTAGGATGCCACAAGGGGGGCAATGTCATTCAAATCAGTATCGCCCCCTTATCCTGCCCCCCCCTACCACACACACACACACGTAACCACACTCATCCCCACCCAAACCCCCAAGCTACACCAGCCCTTATGTGTGTTGCCTTTTTCGTCTGGAGTGGAGTCGTCCGCCTCTTAATCTTCTCTCTCTCTCCGTCGCCCACATCTTGCCTCGTTCTCCAAGGTATTTAAAAAAAGGAATCTGCCGAGCACTCCTTTTTCTTCTTCTCTTTATGTTTTAGTTACTGGGGCCCTTGATCCTGCTGGCGTCCTGTAGTCTGGGGGAGGTGTAGGCCGAGGCAGCCAGGCACATGGCGGCCTCGCAGTACCCCAGCAGACCTGTGGGGCCCGCCCTGCCGGGGAGCCCTGCCACTCCCGCCGCGCCCTGGGGGCCCCTGTCGCCCGGCCTGCCGTCCCGGGCCACGCCGTCGATGCCGGCCGCTCCTGTGGAGGAGGAAGGGTCCGCGCGTTAGGACCCAGAGGGGCCGAGGGGTACGTACCAGTGTGTGTGTGTGTGTGTGTGCGTCGGTCACTGAGCACCTCTCAGGCGTTTTTGGATGAAATCCATCATTATTCCTGTATTGTAAATTCAGTAAGTGTAGGCTTGTTAATTATAATAATATTCAAACGGCGACCTAAAACGCAAATGGCAAATAAAATGGGCTGAAAACGTCCTGACACAGTTCTGATTATATAGTGGATCTCTTACCTCTTCATAAAACTACAGTTACAAAACGTACTGTGTGTGTGTGTGTGTGTGTGTGTGTGTGTGTGTGTGTGTGTGTGTGTGTGTGTGTGTGTGTGTGTGTGTGTGTGTGTGTGTGTGTGTGTGTGTGTGTGTGTGTGTGTGTCTGTATGAATGTGTGTATGTCTGTCTGTGTGTGTGTTTTTGTGCGCATGTGTGTGTGTGCGTGTGTGCACACAGGCATAGTTATGCAAATGTGTGTTAACCGCTGTTTGATTTTATATCTGTGCTGTTGCGGCCCTCTTTGATTCACCGACAGCATCTGTTAAATGACTAAAGTTAATGAAGCTTTTCAAACTCCTCTGAGCGGCGTCTCCTGGGGGCAGGGCTGTGGTGGATTCAGCGAAACCCTGCACATGCTCTGCCTCCCTCGAAACGCAGTCCGTGGTTGGCCTCACAATGCCCAACGCCTTTTATTTTGCCCCCTTTATGGACCATTTGATACATCATGTGGCATCCCCTTCACACTATTATGTGACAGAAGGGTAAAAGTGTGCGCGTGTGTGTGCGTGTGTGTGTTACCGGGTATTCCTGGAGGTCCTGGCGCACCAGGGTGAGGTCTGCCTGGGTCTCCTCTCTCTCCCTTCGCTCCTCTCTTTCCTGCGGGAGGCAAGGGGAAATGGCGCATTTGCATTAAAGCATTAAAATGTAAACTAACACTGCTGAATGGTGATCAGTTGTTGGTTGATCAAGTGATGCAAATAGTGGTACAGATTGTAGGGTTGTCCCAGTTGTTGGTTTTGTTTTGCTTTTGGTTAGGTCATTTGAAGAATAGTGCTATACACCCATTTGAGAACCAACAAAAAACTAGGTAGGTTTGTGTCACTACTTCCACTCCCCTTCGCATCAATAGGCTAACACACAGCCTGCTATCCTCTTTTTAGACAATAGTATGAACCAATCATATCCAAGGACCTAAATACGCTTTATCTTTAGTTTGTTGCTTCCAAACGCATCACATTTACAGAAGTAACAAACTCAACTCTGGTTGGCATTTAGTTTCCGAGGCGATGCCGCTACCTAGCTTACCTTTGAGTCCTGTGTTGCCGATCTGTCCCGGGCCGCCGATGATGCCAGGGATGCCTCGGACCCCTGTGTGGCCGTGGGGCCCCTGAGAGCCGGTCGGCCCCGGGGGTCCGGGCGGGCCGGGTGGTCCCATGACTCCCGCTCCGCCAAGCACGGCCCTCTTGGCGCTCACCGCCACGGCAGCCAGCCTCTCTGCGGGGTGAAGATGGGGAGATGTCATTATTGCTCCGAGAAACCATTTTGATTAAATGTGTTGGCAGGGCCGGCTTGATTGCGCCGGGGAGATGAAAGGTTTTGTTGGGATGAGCTCATTTAATCTCTCCGATGGACATCAGAGGCGAGTGCATCAGCGAGCTCACCCTGCAACATCTTCAGCACCACTTCGATGATGTGCTGGTCAGACGCATCCCGTCCCTGGAGAGACAGAGAGAGAGAGACAGAGAGACAGAGAGACAGAGACAGAGAGACAGAGAGAGAGACAGAGAGAGAGAGAGAGAGAGACAGAGAGAGAGAGAGAGAGAGAGAGACAGAGAGAGAGAGAGAGAGAGAGAGAGAGAGAGAGAGAGAGAGAGAGAGAGAGAGAGAGAGAGAGAGAGAGAGAGAGAGAGAGGGAGAGAGGGAGGGAGGGAGGGGGGGGGTGGGGGGAGAGCACAGGTTGAGCATCTCAAATAGACTCGGCTGAGGATTGAAGTGTTGGCTGAGTGCAAGAAGTAAAAGAAATGTCTCCCTATGAAAAAGGTTAACAAACAGAGTTATCAAGCCACTTGATTTGTTTACTCATTCTATGTGCAGCTTGAGTTAACAAATCATTTAAAAGGGGATAGGAAGGAGTAGCTAGCATAATGAGCTATGCTACATATCTTTAGCACAGCGTAGTGTCATTAGCATAGCATTCTCGGTAGCATACTGGCATAAGGAGGTATGCTACATATCTTTAGCACAGCGTAGTGTCATTAGCATAGCATTCTCGTTAGCATACGGCATAAGGAGGTATGCTACATATCTTTAGCAAAGCGTAGTGTCATTAGCATAGCATTCTCATTAGCATACTGGCATAAGGAGGTATGCTACATATCTTTAGCATAGCATAGTGTCATTAGCAAAGCAAACTATTATCATGGCCTGATAACATCAGTATAGACTAGCAACATCAGGCGTAGCATGTCCTCTGAACTCACGCTGGCTCCCACAATGCCGGGCATGCCTGGAACTCCTCTCTCGCCGCCCAGTCCCCTGGGGCCGGGTAGGCCGAGTGGGCCCTGGTCCCCTGGCTTACCGGAGTCCCCTGTGGGTCCGTTGAAACCCATCTCACCCCTCACTCCTTGCTGATGAAGGAAGGAAATGGGGGGAGAAAAAAAAGATGTTGAACTGAACGTTTGAGCCAATAGGCCAAATGGGTCACTAAAATGTAGAAGCTAGGCTTCCTTCCTCAGCTGTATTGAAGAATATGATTTTATATCTTTTATATCTTGTTTCATGACAAGTTGACAACACTTGACAACTATTTCAAATCTTTACAACATGGCAACTCATAACTCAACAATATCTCGACTGTTGGTTACATTTTCAATGCCTTATCTGATTGAAATGAGGATATTATACTTGTAGAGATATAACTGTACTGATCCAAACAAACGTGTAAAACGATGAGTTCCGTTTTAGTAGGTGTGAAGCTTGGACAATCAACAGACTTTGTCTTTGTCAACTTCCGTTCAAACCAGAGCTCGAATTACTGTCATATAATTTTGAGCTAAAAATACAACTGCAGTTACTCTATCAACGCAAGTAATATTCGATATCATAAAGCAACTTAAAAAGTCAACCAATGAAAATGCTGGAGAGTGGTATATTAGAAGTAGGAGGGGAGGACCATGGAAGGGAAGGGGTGGGTCTGAACACATGTCCATCTGACACTAAACATCCGACGTCCCAAAAAAACTCACCTGGCCTTTAGGCCCGGGTTCCCCAGACAAACCCTGTGCGAAAAATAGAAAAAAAAAAATCAAGATCAATCATCATTTGTCCTGTTTACCTGGTCTCTTACCTCAGAGAGGGAACGAGAGCGGAGTGGATCATACCAAAGACCCAGCGCGTGCATCCAAGGAAGAGCGTCTTAAGCACGCCACATCAGCCATCTTGGCTCGGCTCATTAACTCGCTGTCAAGCCCCTGCCTCATTTGATACCGTCATTTCTTTTTTTCTCCCCACCCCATCCCAGATGCATATTCACAGCCCCTGTTGTTGTGGTTGTTTTGTTTTTAAATTGAACATTGCCAGCGAGATGATAGCATCTTTCTGCTCGCTTCTGACAGTACCATGTTTCAAACAAGCTCCTTGCATTTTTAGGGGACTGTAGGGTTGACTGAAGAGTGTTGTGGCTGCTGGTGACAGATTATCCTAATCTCCTTCTCTGTATATTGTCATCGCCACGACAAGGTGATGCTATTTACCTTTTCTCCTTTCTCCCCGGCGAGTCCCTCCACACCGGGGTCACCCTTTGGAGACAAGCAGAGTGAGATTGAGGGGATGTCTGTGTGTGTGTGTGTTTACGACAAAAGATGGCTGTGCCTTAAAGCGACGTTGGGCACTGCAGATAGTCCTCTTTTTAAAATGCGGCCCTTTATACTCACAAAGTCCCCCTTTGCTCCAACTTTTCCTTGGAAACCCTGAAAAGAGAGACATGGCGTTAGTCATAAATATAGTGAAATCTGGGATACCGAGTCCTGAGAGGGAAAAAGCGGGAAGAAAAACAAGAAAAAAGGGGCTACTGATTCAAGCTGGATACGCCAGATATCTCAAAGTAAGAAGGATGTAGTTTCATCTCTAAAACTAGGGAGATGATGACTGCGAGATTATCATTTATATTGCCTGAGCCCTTGCACATTCTTTGATTTACTGTGGAGGCTCCGTGGGCCACACTTTCACGGGTAAACACTGCCCCCTAAAGGGCACATTTATACAGCAGTATCCGTACGCTTTGATCACAACACAAGAGTCGGAACCGCAGACAGCCACAGACCTAGGGTAGATGCGTGTTTGTGTTTACGAGTGTGATCTCGGAGACAGCCTCACACACACAACCGCACACCACACACAACCACACAGTCACACACCTTGTCTCCTTTGGTCCCGGAGAGGCCTTGGGCCCCGGGGACTCCGATGGGCCCCCTCTCTCCCTTGTTTCCCTGTGGAGAAGCATGGTCCAGAGCAACACGGTGAGCTATACAGAAGAGCGTAATGCTTGAGATAGTGGAGGGTAAGAAGCTACAGAGGAGATGTGTGTGTGTGTGTGTGTGTCTTGTTGTTTTTGTGTTGTTTACTCACTGCCTTGCCGACGATTCCCTGCGCGCCCACGGGTCCCCGCTCACCTCTGTCTCCCTGCAGGAGAGGAAGAAGGCTCAGGAGGTGCATAACACACACACACACACACACACACACACACACACGCACACGCACACACATTCACACACACACGGCTGCGGTTGTTCACATGAGGAGTACTTCAGCACCAGTTACCTTGGGTCCAGGGACTCCCTCCATACCAATGACGCCCGGGAGACCGGGCTCGCCCTGGAAGGGGAGAGGGAGAAAGGGAGAGAGGGGGAGGAGAGGGAGAGAGAAGGAGACAGCAGAACAGTCAGCTAGCATCAGTCACACAGTATGGAACCACAGCACTCAATGGACCCTCTTTCGAACATAGTGTAAAGCGATACACATAAAGCATATAAATGGTGAAATCTTTGTCGTTATTTTGACACATTGAGGGGTTGACGGATTGGATTTGAATGCAGGCAACAGTCTGTGATGTCTGATTGGCATATTTACCAGAGGCCCGGGGGCACCAGCCATTCCGACATGTCCCCTGGGTCCTGCCTCCCCCTGGAGGTGGAATGAGGAATTGACACAAGTTGTAATAATGCATGAAAGAACGCCTGCATGTGTGATCTAATGGGAGCAACGATGTACAGGGCCTCACCGTGTCTCCAGGTCCCCCCTTTGTGCCCGGGCTTCCGGGCAATCCCTAAGAGAGGGAGAGAGTTAGATTGAAGATGCAGTTCAGGACAACTTTTTCCCATTAGTCGTACCCTCTTGTATTTATATGTGCCTAACTGACACAGGTCGGCACATATAAGAGTGCCGATTTCCACAATGGGACCCGTAGTCAAATTGGCTGTGGTTTTGTTTAGGTAATGGATATTCCTGGCACAGAATTGATGCTGCAAAAGTGTTGTTTGGTAATGCCACATAAATATTTGTACACAAGGTGTTCTCAGACTAGAGGTTTATTTGTCCCTGGAATAAATCCCGCTAGGGATTTCGAATAATTGGGTAGATTGAATGCATTGTCTATCCTGTGGGGAATCGGCCATGCCTGTTTGATTTGCAAAGTGAAACTTCCACTTTACCTTCCATATTTAAGAGAGGGTCGCATTCTTAAGATCATTTATATTCAAATGTGAGAGTTAGCATCTCATTTAAATTCCAAAAAAGTTATTTATTTTCTCCCCCGTCCCCCAGTGCTTATTTTATTACCTCTGGGGTCCCATAGAGAAAGAGAGAGAGAGCTGCGCTACAGTCGGGGAATATTTTCGAGAAAACAAAACGCGCCAGCCACTGGAATGCATTAAGCGGCTTAAAGACATTACCACGGCGACCAAACGGGGAGGGAAGAATATGAAAATGTCAAGAGGATCATAATCGTCTGACCATCCCCGCCCCCCGACCCTTTCAAAAGGGCCGTAATCCGCGTGATGTATAACCGAGGGGGGGGGGGGGGGACTAGGGTAAAGATGCATCGCTGTAAATCCCTTAAGAGCTCCGGGGTGACGCGCTTTAAGGCGAGGCTGCCATTACTGACGTTGTGGACTAAAACCTTGGCCTTTTCCGTTTGTTTCCAGGGAAACGGGCTCTGTGGGATTTATCCGAATTACAGTCTTTGCTAAGCCGGTGTGTCACACAAAATACAGAACATAAAAGGAAGACTGAGTGTCTGCGTGTGTGTGCGTGTGTTTGTG
>OLKM01001573.1:83159-121346 GCA_900291075.1 Melanogrammus aeglefinus
AAAAAAAAAAGGCCAGCAGCCTACCTTGGAGAGTAAGGTGCAAAATAGATGTGTAGAGTGTTGGGTATTGTCATTCCCCTGAATGTCTAAGCAGTGACAAAAGACAGTGTTTCCATGCGTATGTATATGTGTGTGTGTATATACTGTATGTATGTGTGTGTGTGTGTGTGGGAGACGACAGATCAGGGGCTAATTCCGGGGACCATACTCACTGCCCTCCCTGAGCCCAATGTGTGCTCATTAGCTCTGCCTAATACCGCGAGGTGGCAGGGCTAAGCTAACCCTGACGTCTCATCCTGCCCTTCATGTACCTGGCTCTTCTTTCCTTTTTTTTTTATATTTTTCATCTGGCTCGCTGCTGACTGCGGGGCCAACGGCAGGCCTGACTAATCACAGCCAGATTAGTGCCAGTCATGTTCCTCGGGGGGCTTCATTAGAGCTAATCCTCGCCACCGCTGGCCTTGAATGGTTGCGCGCGTGTGTAATACCACACGCCCGTGCCAGAATGTGCTGCAGCACTTTTGTGTAAAGTGTGTGTGTGTGTGTGTGTGTGTGTGTGTGTGTGTGTGTGTGTGTGTGTGTGTGTGTGTGTGTGTAAATGTGTAAGTGCGAGTGTGTGTGTGTGTGTGTGTGTGTGTGCGCTGTTATTTGTGTGAGTGTGTGTGTGTGTGTGTGTGTGTGTGTGTGCGCTTTTATTTTTTTGTCGCACTACCTTTGTGAGGTCCCAACTCTATAAAAGGGGAGCCCCCCCCAACAAAAAAATTAACAAACTCTTTGCGGGAAACTGACTCTGGATTAACAGCCTCCAAACAAAAAAACAAAAGACCCCCGCGGGTGGAGTGGATGGACTCACCAGTTTCCCGATGCTGCCGGAGTCTCCCAGGATACCTGAGCGCCCTTTGTGTCCCTGCAACACAATGAGTCAGCAGTATTCTTTGGTAAATCACACTGACAACGACCACAAAATAATTGGTCGAGAGCAGAGTTTGCTTATCGTCTGGCAAGCGCAAGATACCACGGTACCAACCTTGACTCCCATAAGGCCCTGTGGGCCCTTAGGGCCGGCTGGACAATTAGTTGGACACTGCGGAGGTGAGAGAGAGAGGGGGGGGGGGGGTAGACAGGAGAGGGTGAGGGGGGTGTTGAGAGAGAGAGAGGGGATTGTTTCAAATAGGGAAGAGCTTTCAATTGAAGGTTTGGGGAGGGTAAGAATATTAACAAAAAAAAGGGGAAGAAAATGTCAGCGTAACTTACTTGGAAGCCTGCACTGCCCTCCTCTGCACCAAGGAACTTCCCTGGGGGGCCCTGATAGCGGGGAGGACAGACAGTGAACAGGAGGCATGGACAGACAGTGAACATACAGGAAGTATGGACAGACAATGAACATACAGGAAGTATGGACAGACAGAGAGAATGCACAGGAAGTATAGACGGACAGAATGACAGACAGCCATAATGGACAGGGATTCAGGGCAGACAGATAGATAATATTGACACTAGCGAGATAGATAGATGGGTGATATTGACAAGAGTGAAAGAGAGACAGAGAGAGATAGGGACGGAAGGAGAGAGGGAGGGAGGGACGGATGGGAGGCTAGATGGATGGATGGACGGATAGATAGAATCAGAGCTGCAGGGAACGAGTCCTGAGCCAGCACTTTTTTTTTCTAATGCGTGTCTCTCCATCCCCCTTTCTCTCACAATCCATCCATCCATCGGTGTGTGTGTGTGTGTGTCTGTGTGTGTTTATGGACCGATGTAAAGTGTAAAGGGTGCGCCCCGCGCCGCACTGATGTATTCCGGCAGCGGTCGGATGAGACAGCTCACTGATCTAACGGGACTTTATTTACCCCGAGGACAGCACTAAAGCAAAACAAATACACTCCCCCGAGTCAAGAGCATTACTCTCGGCAGAGCTGCCAAAGCTTCCCCCGCGTCCCCGTCCCCGTCCCCCGTCCCCCGTCCCTCACCTACTCCCCATCCTAATCCCTACCTCGCCTCGCCTGCCGCCGCCCGCCCTGATGGGCCGGTCGGGGGAGGAGCTGTGCTCGACATTAGGTAAACAAGGAAGTAGAGCGAGGAAGCAGGTAGCCGAGTGTGTAAGGGAGTAGGTGATTGGGTGCAGGAGGCTTTGAGTTGTGATTCTAAACGTAGACGGGTAGGGCACTGAGTCAGTGGGCAAGTGAGGGACTTGGTAGGGAGTGGTCGATAAGCAAGAAGGCACGAAGAGTGAGTAGGTAGGCAAGTAAGCAGCGTGCTAGGTAAGTCAGGTATGTCAATAAGTTAGAAGAAAAGTTAGGTGAGTTTACTAACAAAGTAAGCTATGTGGATGGACACAATTAACAAAAGGGATCTCTGATTGGCTGATATTGATGCACAACACAATATGTCCCAGGGGAACACAGTTGAACTGCTGACCAGAACCGGGGCCGCAGGGGGCGTGATCTTCACTCTGAGAAGCTAGAGGCAATCAGCCCAATGGCTAAGTGTGTCCCAGCATCCACCACATGATAGCTGAAAGCATCCCTCCTAATCAATCAACCCCCGGCGACGATTGGTACGCCACTTTTAATGATTACAGACGATTAGCAGCTGTCCCGCTAGCTCACAAATCTCTCATTTTCTCTCAAAAGCAGCATCGTTAATCTCCCGCTAATAGAGTCCATCACTCTCCATCGCACATTTGACATCAATCAGAAACGCCCGGCGACAGATATGAGATTTATGCCCGAAGGAGCTAAGTGCTTTGGCTTTAGTTGGGTGGCTTTAGGCTCTGGGGTTTGGTGCGCCAAGGACACTGCAGAGTTATATAAAAAGGCACAAAAGAAAATATCAGGGGAGAAGGAGGAGAGCCGGCTGGGGGCCGATGTATGCAGAGCGTTGAACAAAAGAAAACTTACTGGCTTCCCAGGGGGTCCGGGGAGACCGGGGGCTCCAGGGGACCCCATGATTCCCTGTGGGAAGAGGAGGAGGTGATTATGCAGTGTGAAGGGTATTCGGAGGAGGATGGAGTTGAACACAGAGTTTGTAGTTAGGAAAAAGGGGGGTGGCGGCCTACCTTGGATCCACTAAGGCCCATCTCACCAGGAAGGCCTATGGACCCAGCGGCACCCCTGGGGGAGGGGGGGGGGGGAGGGAGGGAGGGGAGAGAGGGAGAGAGGGAGAGGAGAGAGAGAGAGAGAGAGAGAGAGAGAGAGGAGGAGAGAGAGAGAGAGAGAGAGAGAGGAGAGAGAGAGAGAGAGAGAGAGAGAGAGAGAGAGAGAGAGAGAGAGAGAGAGAGAGAGAGAGAGAGAGAGAGAGAGAGAGAGAGAGAGAGGGGGAGAGGGGGAGAGGGAGAGAGAGGTTGCCCCAATCAGAGAGTACAATTGAATCAGCAGCACGTTACTGTACCGGTATTTGAACAATGCCAAGGATCAAACCCAACAAGGTGGTTACTTACAGCCAGTCCGGGCAGCCCGGGGCCCTGTCGGGGAGAAGGGTCAGAGCGGTTAAGAGGGTTAAAAAACGACAACAAGCGCAACCAATCTGTATCAAAGTCCAAGGCATATCCGATTAAAATGTGATAAGCCCAATTAATAACATTTAACAAGGCATTGTATACATTGTCAGAGTGCATGGCAAACAGTGGTTCACGGGTATATGTGTGTGTGTGTGTGTGTGTGTGTGTGTGTGTGTGTGTGTGTGTGTGTGTGTGTGTGTGTGTGTGTGTGTGTGTGTGTGTGTGTGTGTGTGTGTGTGTGTGTGTGTGTGTGTGTGTTTATGACTAGGAAAATAGAAAAGGAAACAGTGTGAAAGCAATCAGTTGGTGTTTGTCGTGTCTTCTCCTGGAAATGAATTCTAAACAAAGTAATTAAGAAAAGTAAGCTTTCTCTGAGCCAAGCACGCCCGCGGGGTGAACGCTTATCTCTCGGGTTGTGTAGCATGAAGCCGCCTGATATAGAAGTACATTGCGGCAATAAACATACAAGCCCAGACAAACACACACACACACACAATCCCAAACTTGGACCCACGCACAAACCGTGGGCCGTTAATTCGGAACAAAGGATTTCACTAATGGTATCGCAGTCAACCGTGTCATTGGGTGACTCTGGTCTCGTGTCTGAACATACCTGACGGCTAGTGTCTTGGAATAAGTGGGGACACATTACCACCTAGTGGTCAGTTTGACCTACTGCAACTAGTCTGTGGCCATGCATAGCCCTCCCACCATTATACAGGCCTGGTTCCTTTGGGTACGATTTTCAATTTAAGAAAAATACCCACTCACTCATACACACACACACACACACACACACACACACACACACACACACACACACACACACACACACACACACACACACACACACACACACACACACACACACACACACACACACACACACACACACACACACACACACACACACTCTCACTCAATCACTCTGTCTGACGGGCTCTGCCTCAGAGAACCCGCATTTCATTCATTTTCATGTGACCATACCGGAGCACAAAGCATGCAGAGATTACTTGAATACGGCCAAAGGGGCAGGCCCGAACTAAATTAAGTGTCAATTCCATCCAGATCCAACGCGCCACTGCACCTCTGGCGGCCAATCCCTCTCTAACAGGTGCGTCTCTTCCATTTCCCTTTCCCGGCCTTCTCTGGCTAATGGAGGGGAAATGAAATGACGCCACTTCTGTGTACCCTTCGGTTAGCCTATGCGGGGTCCTGCCAGATCCGGTTCTGCGGTCTCCCGCGGGGCCCTAGCATCACATCTGCACTCAAAGACACAAGCATTTGTTCATTTTGTGTGTTTTTTGGTCCCTTTTCATCTACTTTCATCTCTTTCCAAAGAGTGAAGCCAGAGAGCCCATAGCAACACCCCTTTGGCACAGTACACCAGTTGCTAATACCAACAGCAACAGGAGGCACCAGCTGGTGTGCCTTCAAAGCACGGCTGAAAAAATATTAGATTTGGGAAGCGGAAATCCTGTTGCATTGCACTGGTTCCGCAGGCAGTTGGAACGGGCCGAAACACGGACCGCCTCGATATTGACAGCACCACTCTGAGGTGAGCTGATAGCGGCGGCACAAAGTGGAGCGTATCTTAACCTGACCATGGATTGGATATGAGTAGTCATGTGACACGAGGCGGTGTACTCACAGGAGGACCGGGCTCGCCGCTAGGCCCGGGTTGACCCTGCAGGGGGCGATACGCAACATTAGGACGCTCACAGTGAACTCAACAGCCCGTTATAAAGCCCGTTCTTATAGATCGCTTGTGCACTCAATAGCTGCATTTGTCATGGAAGGTGGATATTAATCTTCAAAGGTTCAATGGAAAACTTTAGTTGTTTTTTTATTTGGTATTGAATTACACAAAAACACATCAATTATATGCAGGAAATTCAAATCACATTCTAAAGGATAGAAGGTTTAGACTCTATAGCCATGAACACTGATGGCTTCATAGGATGGGATGTCTACACTAAGCCCTCCTGTGCGTGGCCGAATGTGTGTGTGACAGAGTCTGTATGGACACACTTGCCTTGGATCCGGGGCTTCCGATTGGGCCACGGTCGCCCTTAGCACCAATCAAACCCTGGGAAAGGGAGAAGACACGGAGGGAGGATACAGACAAACGCATATATTAGAAGAGGAAGATTGCAGTTGTCTTGGCTAGTACTCCTTTGAAGGTTGCATGTGACTCTCAAGTCATGGCACGGACCAATGAGCTTGTTTGATTGGACCTGACGTGCGCCATCTAAATAATAAGGGTTCCTAACGAGGGAAAGGAGATTCCGGTACAGATTACTGGACAAATCCCTTTTGGAATGTGAACAACAGTGTGTGTGTGTGTGTGTGTGTGTGTGTGTGTGTGTGTGTGTGTGTGTGTGTGTGTGTGTGTGTGTGTGTGTGTGTGTGTGTGTGTGTGTTATATATGCGTGTGTAACCGTGTGTGTGTGTGTGTGTGTGTGTGTGTGTGTGTTTATAATGCGTGTGTAACCGTGTGTGTTTATGCTGTGTGAGCCCGTGTCTGTTTATGTTTGTGTGTGAGTGCATGCATGAATGTGTGCTTGTAATAATTTGAGCTCCTGTGTATGTGCTTGTTTGTGTGTGTGAGCGCGTGCATGAACGTATGTGTGTAATCATGTGACCTCCTGTGTGTGTGTGTGTGTGTGTGTGTGTGTGTGTGTGTGTGTGTGTGTGTGTGTGTGTGTGTGTGTGTGTGTGTGTGTGTGTGTGTGTGTGTGTGTGAGAGAGAGTCTCTCGATTCCCCTGGGAGCAGATGACGGAGGCAGCAGCTGTGGCGGGCAGTCTACCTGGTGTTCAGAAAACGCTACTGCTGCACTTACGGGACCCGTATGTGTGCGTCTCTCCCTGGGAGACGCAGCTGCCCTCACCCTGGTCACTCGTTCACATAACGATACGCCATTATGTTCCAATGCACTGAGGCACTGAGCAATGAGATGGACTCTCACACACACAGGTGCACTTTAGCATTTCCTCTTGTTAATTCA
This sequence comes from Melanogrammus aeglefinus, assembly GCA_900291075.1. Taxonomy (NCBI): domain Eukaryota; kingdom Metazoa; phylum Chordata; class Actinopteri; order Gadiformes; family Gadidae; genus Melanogrammus; species Melanogrammus aeglefinus. The sequence continues at coordinate 89,667 of OLKM01001573.1, forward strand.
CGCAGATAGACAGATGCAGATTTGTTTTAGATGCACACACACACACACACACACACACACACACACACACACACACACACACACACACACACACAACACACACACACACACACACACACAACACACACACACACACACACACACACACACACACACACAGGTGCACTGATATATTTCATAATTATACACAAATTTTGACGAATGATGACACACAAAAGTACTCTCATTCTCACACACACAGGTGCACTGATGCATTTTATCATACTAGTATATGAATGGATGTAGTCCTTCATTTTAAAATGTTGACAAATTATGATACACAAAAGTACACTCACTTTCTCTCTCTCTCTTACACACACACACACACACACACACACACACACACACACACACACACACACACACACACACACACACACACACACACACACACACACACACACACACACACACACACACACACACACACACACACACACACACACACACACACACACACACACCAAGGGCTCTTACATCAATGCCATTCTCTCCTGGTAGTCCATCATGGCCGGGCTCACCAGGCTCTCCCTTCTGTCCCTGTGGTCCAACATAACAGCATTAATATTATTGATGGTATTTGCTGTCATAGTATTTGTGCTGTGCATGTGTATACTGTAAAGTACTTCATGTGTGCTGGAAGCAGAAACAGCAGCAACAGGTCAAAGGTCAAACTCACAATTGGACCAGGGAGCCCGGGATCTCCTGTCTCCCCCTGGGGACAAACACACAATTCAGGGGTTACTAGTGTTCTGTGTGTGTGTGTGTGTGTGTGTGTGTGTGTGTGTGTGTGTGTGTGTGTGTGTGTGTGTGTGTGTGTGTGTGTGTGTGTGTGTGTGTGTGTGTGTGTGTGTGTGTGTGTGTGTGTGTGTGTTTCTATAAGCAATAGGGGAACAGGTCTTTCACTGTTAAAATATGTTTAACATGTGCTCATAGTTTTACTTCGACCACATGAAATACTACTATGTGTATCAGTAATCTCTGCTGGGCATTTTGTAGCAATAGATAGGCTACACACCTTTTATAATTACGCAATCATTTTCCCGTCTTTGCTAAAGTTTTTTCTACCTTGAGGCTTTGTAGCATTGGGCAATTTATCTAGTCCCTATCAGTAACACTGATGCGGACTAGATAAATGGACGAAAGAGAGAGAGAGCGGACTGGCCTTTGTTTATCTGGGATTTAATGCACTGGCAGGATCCCATTTCAGGTAAAATAACACACTATGCCCCCAATGCAGTGGGCTGGCATCCATCTCTTTCTCTACCATCCACATCAGCCAGAATGTATAAGGGGTTAATAAAAAAGCCTTTTGCTTGATGTGTAGATTTAATAAAATAAAGGCATAAATCTGTTATATAGCCGAATGTAGTCTAAAATGCACAACACAAAACTTCCAAGTTTAACATTGTTAATAATTTCTGCTTGTGTTTGGCTCTTTTAGCTTAGCACACTAAAATCTTAGCAGCTTTATAAGGTATCTTTTGATAACACGAGAAGCGCTTTTAAACGGTAGAAACATCTCCGATTACCGCTAAATTAGCCCACAACCTGCTGTCAGGAAGGAGAAAAACGGAGGCCCCTTCCTGACAGAGCTCTCTCTTCATAGTGAACACTGCCCTTTTGTACGGCCGTATTTTCCTTAGCAGCGCCCTCTGGTGGTAAACCTCCGCAAATGTGCAGATAAAATGTAGGTATTTCTGTCCTCCACAATGACCGTCTTTGTGGCAACCTGTGGCTGTAGCCTAGATGGGGGTAAATACTCACATCCATGCCGTCAGATCCAGGGGTGCCAGAGGGGCCTGGGGGGCCGGGTTGGCCCTGAGGTCCAGGTGGACCTCTCTGAAAGAACGCAAAATTATGTTTAAAATAATATGAAATGTATCTCTTGCATTAGCTTAATACGATAAAGTAACATACAATTAATTTTAATAGTGGATACAAAAGAGTTATATTTCCTAACTTGAGCAAATACATATAGGATTATAGCATTATGGCATTGCCACTATATTATAGCACTTTGGTAAATACAGTTCACAACATAAATTAATTGCACAAAGAAAGAACAACTTTCCCATGTCATTAAGTAGGCCTTCCGATAAATGTGACATAACCAAGTAGAATGACAACATGACAAAGATAGCGTGCTGTTTTCATTTCCCATAATGAAACAAAACACGTTGGTAGCTGCTGATTGAAAGTAATTGATTAAATCTGAAGAAAATTAAGTGCAGCAGAGCATGTTTCCCGTGGTTGTCTATGGCACCAAACGTTAGGAACCAGCACACAAACAACAGAATTAATTAAGTGATGTTTAATGAAGAAAATAAGAAAATGGCGAGGTGGTGGGTGGGGGTACATTATTATTTGTTCCCATTACCCCACCCCTCCACCACTGGCCCTCCACACCCCAACCCACAGACACACCCCACCCCACACCACCCCACTCCATCAACATCTCCCACAGTGTTGGTGAAACTTAGACTCACTTCACTTCACTTCATTAATAATGAATCAAAGAATTACTTAATGTTTTGAAGGTCTTATTCAGGGTCAAAGCCTTTACCGGGGTCACAGGTTGCAGATCCATGTGATTCCGTTTGGCTCTTTAAGACATTCCTTGGCTGTCTCTGTTTGAATAGGGGCTTTCACACACAGGAGAAAGAGTGGTCTTGTGTACCTGTTTGAATGTGTGTGCGTGTGTGTGTGCGTGCATGGGTACATGCATGTGTGTGTGTGTGTGTGTGTGTGTGTGTGTGTGTGTGTGTGTGTGTGTGTGTGTGTGTGTGTGTGTGTGTATGGGTGCGTGTGTGTGCCTGGGTGCCTGTGTGAACTGATTTCTAACTGTCATGGCTGCCGTCTTGCTGTTTTGTCAACGAAAAGTAAAAAAAGAAATTCCTTGGCATTGTGCAATATCCCCAAAAATATAAGTAACTCCAGGTTCCACTTTGAAACAAATTCTTCAATTGAGCCGGAAACAAGTCCACAAGCCGTGGAGACGATATCACACGGACGCAAAACTTTTTGTTATACACAGAAATCAGGTATCAAAGGAAGCTTTCCCCAACCACTCATAAAAATGTGAAACATGAACAATCCAGGATTTCCCATGAAACTTTAACACACATCTAACCCACTCAAACTTTCTGTACTGCAAAATGATCAATGTTCAACATGGCATTTGCATCGTCTACACCGACATCAAGACGCACATCCACAAGAATACAACCATTATAGTTTGCAAGTTAAACGAATGACCCCTTAAAACAAAACTATATTCATGGTCCCCTGGTTCTTCTCCAAGGGGCCACATCTCCCATCATCCAAACCCCCTACAACCATACATCTAATGCCCAGGTCGGGCCGGTCTGGTGTACCCAACCTCCCCAGGTCTGCACTCACCACTTGGGCCAGAGCCAGGCACAGGGTCTGCAGGATTACCCAGCCCGTCAACACGGCAGAGAGCGTGGCCATGGTCCCACTCTGCTATACCTCTCTCCTCGGTGAAGTAAATCCGGTCCTGGTTCTCCTCTTACAGTTCCCTTAAGCTCCTTCCCTGGGCAGGCTCTCTGCTACACTGTGGGGCCGCAAAACTGGCCGAAAAAAGAGAGGGGGGAGGGATGGGGGCTAGAGGAGTCCGGCTCAGGAGAAGGAGTGCTCTCTTCTGGGGGGGGGGGGGGGGGTTGGATGGATGGGGGTGGCTGGATGGATGGGTGGATGGATGGATGGATGGAGGGGGTGTGGGCGGATGGATAAAAGGTAAGGAAATAGAAGAAATCAGGGTGCAACACACACACACACACACACACACACACACACACACACACACACACACACACACACACACACACACACACACACACACACACACACACACACACACACACACTTTCTCAGACTTTCTCTGAAAAACCCCCACACATTCTCTCTCTCCCTCCCTCCCCCCCTCTCTCTCTCTCTCTCTCTCTCTCTCTCTCTCTCTCTCTCTCTCTCTCTCTCTCTCTCTCTCTCAGGCGCACACGCAAGCTGGTGGAGGGAGGGGCAAAGGCTCTAACTCTTATGAATGGGTTATTTTAGAGAGTGTGATTGGTGGATGATTCTACTGTGCTTGGACATACTTATTATATAGGTTCAAAAAGTTGATTGGTTAAAGAAGATACTGAACTCCGCCCGGGGGCTGGGCTAGGGGAGAAAGGAGTGTGGAGGCAAGACCACCGAAAATCAATAACATGGTAATGGAGATAACTTGTGACTGTGTCTTTCACTTAATATTCCGATAAAAAACTCTGTTAGGAAGGTTATTGAAGGATTGAAGGATATGATATAAGATTATCTTCCAGGACTATTGATTGCAGAGCTATCATAGCAGATGAGAGATTTCACCACACTCATAATAAAGGGCCTAAAAACGGTTTAAACTGTGTTAAGGTATGAGTTCTGAGTTCTTCTACTGACATCTGCTGGTTGCAAATTGATATAGCATTAACATTTTTATTACAGCACTTTTCAGTTGAATGAAAGCTCAACCCTGCCTCAACCCTGATTGTATTTATATTGGATTTCTGCCTCTTAAAATCAACTAGTATCAAAATAGGTGACTTTGTAACATGATCAATGTTAATATCTTATCTTATTTTAAGATTTGAATAATAATTGCATACCATCACCAAAACCCAATTTGTGTAACTTCAAGGTGAGTTATCTAGAGAAATGTGGAGTCTATGCTGTCTATGTGTCTCACACAGAGCCTGTTGCTCCTCTTTGAAACTGTGTGCCCATATCCGTGCCAGCACTGGCATCGCTACAATGCAGAGTCATCTCGGCTCCACATCCAGCAGGTCTCTCATAAATCACCTGTCTGCCTCTACAGCAATCTGTCCACCGGGCTGGACAGCCTCAGGCCTCCGGGAGGACACAGTCTGCCAGGAAGCCCCTCATATCCACCAGGTGTGTAGAATGTGGGACGTGCCAGGGCCCAACTGTTCTCTATCCACCCGCTGGTTAAAGCCTGGTCAATGTATGTGCTTTGCACTTCCAGCCCGCACTTGGTCCTGTACTTGTTGCCCATCGGAGCCGGCCTTGGCGATCATTGGGATGGCTGATTCATCTGCTGTAGCCTGTATACTGACACACTGGTGCTGCTTGAACCTGGGGTACAGGGTAGTGTAACAGAGGTGAACACACTAGAGAAATGCACTCTGTGGAAGTGGATCATGGTGTCGGCGCCCATTGAACCACTGATCACGAATGAGAGGGTTTGGACACCCACGGGCGTTGGGAGTGGTGCCAGAAGGGGGCAGAATCAGTTGTAGCTTAGAACAAAGCAGGCAACCCCTATCTGACGCCATGGTGCTGTGGATATCCCTTAGTGCTGGGGGCTGACCTGGGCTCTACTGCTGCAGCAGAGCAACACCTGGGTATGCCAGGTGCCTCCCTAAAATTGGACGGTGATCCAACACTGTCTGAAAAATGTACTTTTGCCCGGTCTGCAGCTTCCAGTTCTTGCTGGAGCAAGGGAATTATGTCTGTAAATGTTTGGTTGTTTATATTGACTGTGACAAAGTGACAAAATGATTTACGTCAAGAGAACATAACTCAATGCACACAATATTCAACAGGGAAACGCAGGAGGAATAAGGAGGTAGCGTAGGGCTTAGGACAATACAATATTTAAGAACTTAAATGAAAATAAGAGAAAATAATGAACTTATAGCGTCAATGGTAAGAAGATAACTCGGGATGACATTTTTCTCAGATATGCAGGCCTTCCCTGAAGTTATTATCTTATTATACTCAATTATCTTAAAATACATGCAAAAAGTGAGGACTACACAACTATCACAGTATAATGAGTCGCATGCTGAATAAGTAGAGTCTCAGAATATTAAATGGTCACTGAATTCTCATATTCTGTTTATGCGTAACGTTGTTGCCCTCTGCAGTCAAGAATTGCCACAACTCAACCGGTTGTACTCCATAGGGCAAAAACCCAGTTGTTTCCACCATATTCCGGTTTTTAAAGAGGTTTTAGCTGATATATAAGTGGAACTTTCCGTTTTCCCGAGTATGCCTATGCTCCATTCTATATGTTTCCTGTGCTTTTACTATTTTACTTTATCAATGCTCAGATTTGTGTCACAGCCCACAGATGCCTTATCAAAATTGAAATCATTGTGGGGTGCAAAATACATCTTATAATATAGTTGATCAAATAAGTCATCCCATAAATCAGTTTTAAACACCCATTGACCTTTACATTCTCTTAGAAGCACGGCTGTCTGTCCCTTTTCCTGAGGAATATGACCATATTAAGCATGTTTTTCTATTAAATGACATCTATGTCCATTAGTGATCTCTCTCGGATTGTAATCTATCTATTGGCCCAGAACTGCTTGAACTGGGCACCTTCTTCACAAAGACTGGCTCTGTTTCCTCCAGCGGGACCTTCCAGGACACTCTTTTGGCGGGAAACCGTGTTGTGTTTTCGACTGAGCCCAGGGATGTGTCCCCATGGTCCGGTGTCTTCCCTGTGTTGGAAGCAGTGCTCTCTCCATACGATTGGGTGGCTGGAGGGAGCAGTGGCCAAAAATCACAGAAGCCTGGATTGACTCCTGATTTGTTCGGTTGTTTCGATGGCCCACTTCAACCAAGGGACCAGACACCCTTGCAGAAGCCCCCCCCCCCCCTCATGTACTCAGGCCATAGTGAGGGATGAGAGGACTCTCAAGCAGAGCTGTCGTGTGCTTCTCTGTCACCCTCTCATTCCCCTCTGTCCTCAACAGAGGTTTCGGTGAATGCCCAGTTGCCAAACCGTTTCACCGTAGTGACAGCAAAGGTTCTCTCGCAGCACTCCAGGAAGCGGCCAGGGAGAAAAGTTCCATCTCTAAGGTGTCCTCCGCTTGGATGTAGTCACGCATGGGAGGGTGGTGCCCAGAGGAAAGGCCTGATTGAGGGGGACCCTTTAGAAGGTCAACGCTGTCTCTGCAGGTCATGGGCGATGGAAGCCAGTAGAGCAGGGTCTTTCAGGGACAGCAGGTCATTCCCCGAAGAGAGAAAGTCAAGAGAAAATACGATATATTATAGTATTTAGTAAAAAATATGTGCAGCAAAAAAACATAGTCTATGTTCTTATGTAGTAATGCTCTGTGAGTGTCATTTCAACCAAGTTATTCAAGTATAATAGAGACAAACATAATTATCCTTCCATCATGGAAGATTGGGATGAGTTATGCGTAAATATTCGACTATGTGTCACTGTCTTACAATCAGCTGATGTCTCAAAAGAAATGCCCAAAAACACTACATCAATGTAATAACACTTTTTGACAAATGAGGCTGTTTAGCGCCTCCCCTGGTACCATCCAAAAATACAAACGCAATTGGACAAACCAAAAAAGGACGGTGGCATTGAAAGGATGAGCGTTTACCTGTGTGGCTGATCCAAACTGCCTCAACAGGCTGCTGATTTGCCGTGGCACTGCCTATCCCTGGGGTGTTGTTAAAGCTACAAAGGGTCACCGTGGTCATCTAAGGATGTGTGAGGTTCATGGTTAATTACCACATTAAGAGAGGAACTTCATGCAAGCACATGGTCCCAATGAAGAATATGAAAAAAACGATTGAAAACAACCAGGGCTATTTGTACGAGCCAGAATACAGCCAAGAAGAATTTACACAAATAGAGGAGGAGGCTGCTGCGACTGTCCGCCTGCAGCGACTTGAACGTCTCTTTCAGGCGGACCATCTGCTTGTCCTTGTCCCGAAGCTGTTTCTGCAGGTTATCCATCCTGTTCTGTAGGTCGTTGACCCTCCGCTCCTTAACCTCCAGCATGTCCTTGAGGTCCTGGATCTCCCCATTCAGGGTGCCCTTCTCCTCTGGCCTCTCCTGGAGCTGCTTGGTCGTCTTGTTGAGCGTGGCCCACTGCTCAAGCCGTTGGATCACCTCTCAGAGGAGGAGGAGTTTCGTTTCTCTCTGGGTGGCAGCTGCAGCTCCGTTGGGGCTCTGCATCGGGGTTCGGGCGTCCACTGAAAAACCTGTGGCTCGGTCGAGGCTCTGCATTGGGGTTTGTTCATCCATTGAAAAGGAAAACCTGTAACTTGGTCGAGCTGCCTCCATTGAAAGTCAGGCGTTCACTTAAAAAAATGGTCCGTAGCTTGGTCGAGTTGCATTCTCCACTATATGTGGCAACCCGGCTAAGGAGGTGAACCGCCTCGTTCCAAATAGCACACGAACAGGAGTTACCTCAAAGCCAAAACGGCACTTTTAATCAAACAAAGCATATTACTATCAAACCAAACAAAAAAACAGCTTTTGAAGAATCCCCAGTCTTGTTCCTCCGGGTGGAATCATTTCACCCAGAGAGACACTTTCTGCCTTTTCTCAGGCTAGGATGAACCGATTTTGATTTATTTTATTTAATCTATAATGCATATAATTATTTACTTTATATAACCTTCATATCTCCACCGGCGAAGTATCCCTTTAAAGCTTTTTTTTGTGCTTATTAGCGTTTCTACTGATTTCACTGGTTTGGGAGTCCACATTCTTACCTATCTTCATCTGACAGAGTAACAATGCCTCATAATGCTTTTGTCTGTAAGTGCTGAGCAAACAGCATCCTGCATGTCTCCTTGAATTGATCCTGAATCTGCTTGTTTGCAGTAAGCCGGAGCATCTCTGGTTCACCCTTTAGCAGGTGCTATGATGGAAAATATCGACCGCTATTCTCACTCTGCCTAATAGCCGGAACATCTTGTTAACGGGCATCTCTTTTTGTGATACCAGGTTAATTGTATGTGCAAAACATACAGTTGGTTGTGGGAGACAAAGTTACAAGTCCAAATTGAATTAGGCATGCATCATCTCTGAGAAGTTCTCAACCACTGACTTTTTTTTTAATACTATTTTTACATGTATTTAGTTTCCAATTTCATTTCTAGCTCTAAAACCATTACTGGGGTCCGGACGTAGCTGACCTCATAGCATGTTTGCTACAGCTCCCTGCAGTGTTGTTGAAAAATTGTCACTTGTGTGGGTCTCATGGCCTTTCATTACCGGCACAACGGAAGGACCCGGTTTGCATTAATCCAGTTGTCGGTAAGGTAGTGCACCATCAATGTGATGAAAGTCTCTGCTCTTGTTAAATTGCAATACTCAAGTCCTCCGGCAATTTAGTCTTTACCTCGTTGTAAAGTTCAGGCAACACATTTCAAGTGAAAGTAACTTCGTTCACAGGTAAGATCAATTTTGGGATGATGTCTTCTGCTATGAGCTTGCATCTTTTAAGTGTTGCCTGTCGCCTTGAAAGACTTATTTTGTCAAGAACATGATTGCCATCTATATACTCCACTGGATAACCAACTGTTCTAACACTGCTGAAGTAAATGTCATCTTGAGGAAATTCAACTAAAACTATCATATTCCTCTTTTCAAACTTTTACCACAATCATGGTCACCCGATCATGATTGAAACATGCAGTTTTGAGAAAAGAGAAGGCAGGGGAAGGGTCCTCGACACAGAGCCGTGTCCCACGACTGTGGACATAGGGTTTGCATCGCTGATTCTGTCTCGGTTTCAGAACCGTTACACCCTTACCCTTTAAATGAAAATATAATTCTCCAAGGAAGACTCACTTGCCAATAAATGTGAATAAAGATTAATTTAGAATGATACTATAAGAGAGAATATTTTGCATGATAAGTCTTTTGGCGTAAGCCCCGTCACGGATCCAGGGCGACGTGTGGACTCGGCATATCCTGCCATGACTAGCAGGGCCAGAGCCGTCCCCGAAAGATGGGATATAGCGAAAGGGAGCAATAAGAACAAACATTCCCGCCGTAGAAAAAGGGGGCAAGGACCTACGTTGCTTCTGGAAGATAAATGGCACACCCAATGTACAACACATATTAAGATTCAGTCATGGAAGCTCAGGCGCGCTGATTTGGAATATGGCCCCATATGTCGCCATAAGAGGCCAAGCTACCTCCCCTTTCACTGCCTTGCCCGCCTAGAGAATTTGGCCCGCCAATTAAACAATGAGCTATGACCGTGCGAGCGCCACATATGTGTGTGTGATTACACTGTAACGCAAGTGTTGTACATTTCTTTGTTATTTGGGTAACCGTTCTGCTCTTGGTGTTATGGCGCATAACACGTCGGTTTTTGACGTCTCTGGTATTTCTACAACGAGACTGTAGTTGGGGTTAACTCAGCCATGGTTGAGAAGGAATTGGGAGAAGGAACTTTGACTTTGACTCCCTGTCGTACATGAACCACGACATGGAGGAGAAAGGGATTGTTGCCCACGATTGTCTCCCGCTTGACCCACGCTTTCCGCTGCCCGCTGCCGAGGGACCATCGCCTCGGTGCTGCCCGCTGCAGGAGGAGGTGGTGCCTAAGCGCTGACCGCTGCCGTAGGACCATCGCCTCAGTGCTGCCCACTGCAGGAGGCGGTGGTGCCTAAGCGCTGACCGCTGCCTGCTGCCGAGGCGGTGGTCCCTCAGGGCAATCAAGGTCAAAACAATCCCTTTCTCCTCCATGTTGTGGTTCAGTCTTCAGATTGATGTGGGCCTAGGAGAACCAGAGACGTCAGAGAACCCGACGCAGTCGTTTGAGATTCATAATATCGTCTGGAGGGGCACACAGCTTTTGGCCGTGATAATATGATAAAGATATCTATGTATAATATCATATTGTAGATATAGAGCTCCAGCACTCCCGCTGGAGCACCCGGAGTGTTCTAGAATATTACAGAACACGGCCAAAGGCTGTGTGCGCCTCGCCATTGCAATACATCCACTGTAAACAAAGCGCATGGTACCGTGGCCGCAAGCTGCTCTGGGCCACAACCCCACCCTCCTCCTTCACCCACTTCTCTCCTCATTTTCATTAAAGCTATAGACACCGAAACGATAGTTATGCCATTATAACTCTAGTTCTATGATTGTAGGCGTAGCCGTCTAGGCTTCGCCTTATGAGCACGCGCACTGAAAAATTTCAACTATGCACCAATCAATGTGGGCACCGCCCGAATTTCCCACGGTACGTGTATATAAGGTGGTGCAAACCGCCGCCCATGCTCCATGCTATTCTTTCAGCATTTGGAGGGTATAGCAGGTGGGAAACTAGACGGCTACGCCTACAATCATAGAACTAGAGTTATAATATCATAACTATCGTTCTATTTCCTGCAGGCTACGGAGTCTAGGCTTCGCCTTATGGGCTAAGGTGAAGCTGCGAGCGGAGCCCAATCAATGTACTCCTGCTGGACCCCAGTCAAAAAAACTTAAGTCACCAGGGCACATAAGACTCAAAAAAGCTGAGGATGTGCAAAACACAACAGCTTAATAAAAAACGAATTCCTCCTAGATCTTGATCATCGCAAGGCGATGATCAAGAGAAAAAAGTGAGTCTGCAAAGACTCCGGCCCCAATCCTTCCTTCATGGAATCCATGAAAAGTGAAGGGAAAAACCAAAGTAATAAGGCCCATTCACACCCATTCGACTCTCCAATAAGGAGCTCCTCTCGTTCGTTTCATATTTAAAAAATGGCGGGAGTGCCATACTGGTAGACAAAACCAACTCGTCAATCGGCAAGCCAATATGAACCTCTCTACTCCGCTTTCCATTTGAAAAAACGGCGGGAGAGAAATACTGGCAGTCAAGTCCAACTCGCCATCCGGCGAGAGGAAATTCAACGATGCCGCTTAAAAGAACATGCCTTCATTCTTAAGCCGTAGAAGGGGCACCGGACTCCAACACAGAGTGGCCGAGTGAGCCCCTGGACACGTCTAACATGTAAAAACGGACAAAGGGGCCGGGGGAAGACCAAGACGCAGCCGCGCAAATGTCTTCCACCGGAACGAGTAGAGCCTTTGAAGCGGCCGCGCCCCTTGTCGAGTGAACTTTAACACCCAATGGTGGGGCTAAGCCCTGCCGAGCATAGGCTAAGCAAACACCCTCACATATCCAGCGAGAAATCCGCTGTTTAGAGAGAGTGCGGCCCCTGCTAGCGTCGCTAAAACACACAAACAACTGTGTGGAGTGGAACGCGGCCAAGCGTTTCACGTACATAGCCAGCGCCCACACCGGGCACAGGAGATGCAACTCTGCCTCCGCCTCACTAGAATGAGGCGGGGGGTGAAAAGCCTTAAGCACAATATCTCTCGACCGGAAATAACTATTAATGTTCTTAGGGAGGAACGCAGGATTAGGTAGAGATTAGAGTAGCGCAAAGGACCTGTCCTTGTTAAGCACCAAGCAGCTCGGGCTGACAGACACAGGCCTACTTGGCAGAAACCAAAGCCAATAAGAGCGCCGTTTTAAAGGACAGGGCATCCAAAGGGGCCTGAGACAGAGGCTCGAAAGGGTCCCTGGATAACCCGCACAACACGGTGGGGAGATCCCAGCATGGTGTAAGCATGCGCAAAACAGGCCTAACCCGTCTAGCCTCAAGCAAGAACCTCTTGACCAGTGGATGCCTAAAGATCAGTCCACCATCACAGCCCGCATGGCCAGCAAAATCCGCTGCCGCATAGACCTTGATAGTGGAAAAACCCTTCTCCAATAAGTGCTGTAGAAACGCAAGCACGCTTCGAACCTCGCAATGGGATGGGACAGCGTGGTTCCTATCACATCAATCAGAGAAACCGCACCACTGCGCCACATAGAGGGAAGAAGTAGAATGTGCACGAGCAAACTTGATAGTGTTGATAACCGCTTCAGGCAAACCTTTGCCCTGCAGGATCAACCTCCCAGGAGCCATCCCGATACATTGGGCGGATGGTGCACCGTCCCATGGGCCTGTGAAAGCGCATCCTGTCTGAACAGTGCCGTCTGTGAGAGCGCCGCCAGCTCTGGAAACCACAGAGCTGAGCGGTTCTCCGGAGCCACCATCATCAGGGACAATCTCTCCTGTCCGACCCGTTCCAGAAGAGGAAGGATCAGCTGGAGCGGAGGAAACACATACAAGAGAACCCGCGGCCAAGGTGCGTGCGCCAACGCATCCACCCCCAACGGGGGAAGATCCCAAGGGTTGAGAGAGAACCACCACCTGCAGTGTGTGTTCTCCCTGCACGTGAACAGGTCCACCTGAGCCGTCCCGAACCTCTGCCCGATCAGTCTGACAATGTCGGGATGCATCCGCCACTCGTTGCGGCGGGGACCGCTGTGAGACATGAGGTCCGCCCCGAAGTTCTGGGCGACTGCGATATGCAGGGCTCTCAGACTGAGGAGATACTGATGAGCTCAAAGTCAGAGCTCGACCGCCTTTTGGTGGAGAGCAGAGAAGCGCACTCCCGGCTGTTTGTTTATGTATGCCTCCGCCGACACACTGTCTGTCCTGATCAGAATGTAGCGACCACATACCAGGTGAAAGAAATGCAGCAGCACTTTCCTCACAGCGACGAGTTCCAGCACATTTATGTGGACTGTAGGGGGCGTGCGCCACTCGCCTCCCACCGAGTGAGAGAAGCACGTTCCTCCCCAACCCGTCAACGAGGCGTCCATGAAGACCACTATGTAGAACGTCACTCTGCCCAGGGGAACACCCCTGAGAAGGGCAGGAGGGGGGGGGGGGGGTTCCCAATATTCCAGGTCTGGTGACACCGAATGGGGTAGGAGGAGCACCCTGAGCTTTTGTCGCACGGGGTCCAACCGTTGGCGAGCAAACCACCGCTGGAATCTGCGCATAAAGAGCAGACCCAGGGGAACCCGTGATGGGCAGCTGCCATCAGCCCTAACAGGTGCATGGTGGACAGCGCGGTCACGTTTCTGAGAACGCAAAAGCAGGAGAGTGCCAACAGGATGGCGTCTCGCCGAGGAGGCGAGAGCATCGCTGTCATGGCAGCTGAGTCTAGGCAAAGCCCCAAGTAGACTATCTGCCGGCCGGGGAGCGGGAAAGCTCTACTCCCAGTTGATGGCAAAACCCAGGAAAGAGAGATGGTTTACCACCGCCATGGTGTCCCTTCTCCGCAGCTTTCCTCTGAGTTACTCAAAAATAAGTAGGTAGTCAAGGTAAAAGAGAACCCCTTTTTCCCTGATGCCTAAGCGGTCCCAACGCCGTCTCCACACACTTCGAGAGATGGTGGCGCGGGGCCAGGGAGAGTAGCCGAATGGCAGGCACTGGTACTCATACGCCACCCCCATAAAGGCAAAACAGAGAAACGTCCTGTGCGCCTGCCAAACAGGGATGTGGAAGTAAGCATCCTTGAGATAGAGAGATGTGAGCCAGTCGCCCTCTCTCACACATCGGAGCAGCACTCTGTTAGTGAGCATTCTCAATTTCCTCGCGGCAACGAATCTGTTGAAAACGCGAAGATCCAGAATAGCTCTCTTCTCCCCTGACTTCTTGGAAACCAGGAAGTAGTGGGAGTAAAACCCTAGGTGGAACTCTTGGGGGGGGTGGGGGGACGACAGTGATGGCCCCCTTCTCCAAGAGACGGGCCACCTCTGCTGCCAGAGCCGTGCTTGCCGCTGGGTTCCGTAGCCTGGTCTCCACCAACCCCATAAAGGGTGGGGGACGGCGCTTGAACTAAATGGGATGACCCCATCTCAACGTGTTGTCCAACCACGATGGTAGAACGCACCGCTCTAGCCAACACGCATAGCGGTCGGAGAGAGGGCAAGCTGACAGACAGCTGAGGAACGCTGTCCAGGAATAACCCATATTCCTCAGCCCCTATCGCCTCCACACATGTAGTGTGTGGACCAAGGGGGGCATCCCATGAAAGGGAGGAGGCTCAGCGAGCGTGGTAGACGTTACAGAGCTATTCGCTGTACAAACAGCGACCTGTCTAGATGCCGCGCTCGTGTCTGCTGAACAGGCAATGAGCCGCTTAGCCGTAGCACTCGTGACCACGCGTTGTCCGCAGACCCGTCTTCTCACCTTCCACAGACTGTAGAAGGGAGGTAGAGGGGATAATGTGGGAAACTAGGAAACTAGTACAAGTGTCCGTATCCACGGGCTTGTGTAATGAGTCTCCAGGCCGCCCACGAAGCTCAAAGGGACGCCGCTTCTTAGAAGCAGGTGAAACAGAGGTTATGTAAACACGCCGTCCGGCCGCCACCCTACAGCCAACGGGCTGAGGGGGGGAAAAGAGGCAGCCTAGAGGAATATCGCTCTTTAGGGAGAATGTACTGCTGTTCGGTCGAACGTTCTTTTTTATCTTTATTAGGAAAAGAAAAGTGGGAGCAAGCCTGCGGAACTTCTGGCTCCGCGGTGCTGCTCTCCCCGGCGGCGGCGGCGGCGGCGGCGGCTGCGGCGGCGGCGGCGGCTGCGGCGGCGGCTGCGGCGGCGGCGGCGGCGGCTGCGGCTGCTGCGGCATCGGGGTTGGGGTTCGAGGCGGCCCCCTGGAGCGCTGGGGCCAGCCTGGACCCCGCTTCCTCCCGGCCTGCTGGATGGAGGAGCCCGTGAGAATCGCCCCGAACGGGGAATGATTCTCACGGACAGACTGCTGGTGCGCGAGCACCTCCGAGAACCGGGGCCCAAATAGTCCATCCAGAGCTAATGGGCCCTGGACGAGGCTGGCCCGCTCTCATTCCGGAACCGCAGTGTTAGAGAGCCATATGGCCCTCTGGATCATGGTGGCCCACGCCATATGCCGGCATATATGAATTTCGGGGACGTCTTCAAATACTGTTTTAGGAAGCACAACAAAAAAACACTGGCATTGTTTCAGGTATATGTTTATACTCATTTTCTATCGCTTCAAATATTTTTGAAATATTTTTGGCCTTGTGAAGAACAGGTCACGTGATCAATGATGAAGAAATATTATTTACCTTTAATATTCCTGTTGAATATGAGTAGACAAGTAAAAACTACAAGATAGTAAGAACTGAACTGTCGCTTCATTTGTTCAATTGAAGTTTACATTAAAATAAATTAACAGTTACACCTATAGGCAAAAACGTATCCTACTTTGAAAACAACTGATCAAAGTTGGCTAAAATTGGTGAGCATTAAATGTATGCAATCAGCGAAGCCACGATGACTCCCTTTAAGAGAGCTGACGATGCCCCCTGTTGTCCTAGAATGTGAAGTACCTCCGTAGTATTCACCTGTTCATCTCCTCACAGCCGGTCCCTTGGAAGACTAGGAGTAGAATATCAAAGTGATGGCGGTCTGCCGTGAGTTGATGTTGGCAAAAAAAGTGAGAGAGCAAGGGGAGGAAGAAATTAAGAACAAGGGAAACGAGGCACACAGACACACAAACTGTAAATGTTGATGAGTGAGTGAATGTGTGTGGTGGCACCAAGCCAAGAACAGCAATCGAAACGCATGGCTTCTACAGAATAGAATTTGAGAGAGAGAGAGCGAGAGAGAGAGCGAGAGAGAGAGCGAGAGAGAGAGAGAGAGAGAGAGAGAGACTAAACTATCGCCCGGGCAACACCCACCTCCTGCTCGGTGATCCTGGCGGCGCCGTCCGCGCCGTCCCCTGACAGGTGGCTGAGTGGCGGGGTCTGGATGGCCCGGGTCAGCCTGCGCTCCACGTCCTCCAGGTGGAGGCTGATGTCATGCAGCTCGGACAGGTAGGACCGGGAGACGGACTCGTCCTTCTCCACTGCAGCGGGGGTAGGAGAGGAAGGATGGGTAAACACACAGAGGCACAGAGAGACACACAGAGAGACACAGAGAGAGAGAGAGAGAGAGAGAGAGAGAGAGAGAGAGAGAGAGAGAGAGAGAGAAGAGAGAGAGAGAGAGAGAGAGAGAGAGAGAGAGAGAGAGAGAGAGAGAGAGAGAGAGAGAGAGAGAGAGAGAGAGAGAGAGAGAGAGAGAGAGAGAGAGAGAGAGAGAGAGAGAGAGAGAGAGAGAGAGAGAGAGAGAGAGAGAGAGAGAGAGAGAGAGAGAGAGAGAGAGAGACATTAGCTACAAATACATATACTGTTAAATTATAGAAATACCCTTGCATGTTAGAACATTAATTCATATAATTCTAATGGGATGATTTTAAGTATCCCTTTAGAATATGTGAAGATTAGAAGAAAAATATTTGATTGACTGACATTCACTCTTGCACTGAATTTCAACAAAATCTTGTAAACCTACGAAACACTTTTTTGACCAGACCCAGATCTTGACCGGGAGGCTCTCTAGTTATGATCCCTGACATTTCAGATTTATGTCAGCCCTTCGGCCTCTGGTTGACCCACTATCGCCTTCACATTGACATGATTTTTTCTTGCAGATGCATGGATAATCATGATGTTCTCTAATAGCACTCATTTAGGCATTTGTGCCCAAACTGTCCTAATGTCAAGCATTTTATGTTTTGTGCTTACATGCACATATAACAATAAATTAGCAAAGGTGACATAATATAACCATTACTCTTTTACTGAGCATAATCAAGTTAAGCTGTTTCAAAAAAAATCACTCCAGTCCCTGGTTCGGTCCATCTGTGTGACTCCAATAGCTACTACTAAGTGGGCATATAATTAAAGGTCCCATGGCATGCTACTTTATGGATGCTTGAATATCTTACTACTATTAGCAGACCAGTTACTCAAGTTACACAAGAGTCCACAACAAGACTACACTTTACCCTCCTCTTTGAGCCTCCCGAAATTTCTTTACACTTTGTTGCTCAAACTTAATATCTCTCTCCTCCTTGAGCCTCCCGAAATGTCTTGCGATATTGATTCCTCCCTTCCCCCCGTCACTGTTTTAGTTGTTTTACTTTCTTATGTTTTGTGTGTATGCTATGTGTGACTGTAGGCTACTGCCTGTCTTGGCCAGGACACTGGAAGAGATGTTTAAACTCAATGCTGATCATTATTTTCAACTAACCAATGGTAGTTGCTATGCATTTTAAAATGTCAATGCACTTCTCAGCCCTGAATAACAGTAAAAGCTATTTAATAATTGATTTGCATGTATAGTATACTACACATTCCATTGTGTCACAAAAATAAGCACGTAAGCTGTAATATCCACACATAGCCACAAGGGGAGCAGGACCAAACATATAAGCTGTAATAACTGCTCATGGCCAAAAGACAGCAGCAACATCACACATGTGAGGGAGCCCGAAGACGGGCTCTCAAAACCATAGCCAGTCAGAGCACATAGGCCACGCCTACTCCATATCTAAACAGAGCACAGGACCTGATGAGGGGAGAGATTCTCTTAAGATAATGAGGCAAATAAAAATAATGAGATAAATGGCTTTCTTTCTTTTTCTTTCTTTCGTGGATATTTTCTCAACACATTTTCATAGAATCCAATGCATTCTATTAATTTTGTGAAAAAGTCGTTGGATACGGTCTAGTATCTGTCCTGTAGTAAGGGTGACTCGAGTTTGCGTCCTGGGTAGCCTACGTCATTGAATTCTTGCATTGTCTTATTTTTGTAATTTCCTTTATATCAGAGAAATTAGGCCTAACAATTGACTTTTCATACAATAAATATGTCTTACAATATCCCTAAAACCAAAATATAACTTGCAAAATCCCATGGTACAGTTAATGTTAATATTAATGTTACTGATAAGCCTTTTTCATAATGACAAGGCCTGCTGCATGGAAAATTGCAGCGACATAAATGCTATGAGTTTCTCGGCAGGCAGCCAATAGCACTTCAGTTGAAAAAAATACTATGGTCACTAGTCAATTTAGAATATTCAAAGAAATGGAAAAAATAAATGACATGAAAAGTTCTTAGATTTCTCCAGTAATCCTTCCTAAATTACTAATTAGGTGGGGATTGAACCCCGGACGACTGTGTTCAAGTATGACACGTTACCTCAAGACTATCACCCTCATTTTGAATCAAAGGTCAATTCACTTAAAATATGTTACGCTTAATACTTCTTATGCATTCAACAGATCTGCGATTTTTTGCCTGTATTTCCCTGTATTTATTAATGGCTACGGTGTTCCCTTTTTGAGTTATTACATGCTTTTACTCCTCATAGACCTCCACAAGCAGCTTCTGTTCGCCGCTGGAAAAAAATCCCGCTCTGTCCTTTTCGGACATTTGATCCATGATTCGACATTCACAGTTCTGGGCTGCGGTTACATATCTCGTGAGCACGCTTAATCCACGATAACGTAAGCCTGGCTTCAACTAACCTGAGCAAGGCGCGGCTGAACTGGGTTGATTGAAGGGCTTTAGCGTCGCTTTCGTTAGCGACTTTGATGGAATACCCCTCAGGACAGCTAGCGCTTGTTTTACACCTAACGCCATTTCTAGCTACTGGGGGACCATAGTCAGGCTAGGGGAACTCATATTAATGTTAGAAAAACTTATGAAGTGAAATTTTCATGCCATGGGATCTCTAACAATTATTCGTCGAAGGCGTAGTGAATAGTGGGGAATAGCCCCCGGGATCGACGGTTGAGGGGGCTAGTCCCCCCACTATTCATGGAGCCTGAGGTGAATAATTGTTTTATATACTACACATGAACAATCCAAAAATAAGCAAGATAACACTTTTGGCAGGGATTTATTAGTTTTTATTAGTGGTTTATTGTTTTTTATTAGCGTGACGAGATGATCAAATTGCGGCATCTTAGGAGGTTCACGTGTAACATATACTAATCATAAATACCACATATCATGCAGTTGAAGACACAGAATTTATACATTGTTAGGATTATGGCACATGATATGCCCATCTATTTCATGTAACTGCTATTTTTATTTTTTTTTACCAAATATACTCTTTCATGTTCGCCAGACATCCATGTTAGGGCACGGACAAGGAACGGAGCATTTGAAGTCATAGTGAGCCTAACTTGAGTTTATAAAGTAGCACTGTTGTAGTAGTACTGAACCGATCCGAAAACGTGACCAGACATTATTATTATTAGTACTATAACTTATCATTCTGCCTCAACTAATGGGACTTATGATACTAATCCTACATCGTCTACCTGTAATACGAATACTTCAAAATACTGTTAGACCTATGATCAAACTATCACTTTTTTAACCATTTTACATTAAAAAGATTTTTATATTTATAATATGCTTACTCCATTCAGACTTCATCTTTTGAACTGTTTGCTCCTCTGTTCTTCTCAAGGTCAAACGATTCATTAAAAAGGTATTCAATTTGGCAGTTTACACACGATTTCCATAATATATACTACATTAACAAGTAACTTTTAAAGTGATGAATTGAAATACTGGCTGTCGGCCCCAGTTTGGTATAAGTGTGTGGATGGGATTGATGGATCAATTTATGGACGGGTGGAGAGAATAATGGATTGACAGGTTGATAGATATATTGATAGATAGCTAGATAAATAGATAGTAGTCTGTCATCCCTTCAACAAGTCTCTTCTTAAACCTCACCTCACGCTAGCATCTTGTAGGGAAACATGCAAATATTGGGCATTGCTTTGTTTGCCAAGCACAACATTCTGAGAGTAAAAGCTCAGACATGTGTTCTGCAGTCAGCCATTCTACAACACGTCCAAGAATCGGAATTAATTAATAACAAGCTGATAGAAGGCAAATTCCTCACAAACAGGTAGAACCACCAGCTTTGGTAGCCAAACAAAATGGTTATTAATTATAAATGGATTACATATATAGTGATATAATTTATATCTAGATGTGTGCAATGGTAGTGCATGTACAGAAGGCCATTGCAGTCAATTGTTATGCTCAACGTGCAACAGATAAACTTAAACTTTGTTAAATGACAACTAAAGTGTTTTCATGTTGTGTTTTCATGTTACAGGATGTGGAAGAACATACTGCTCTTTCTTAGCCTTTCAGGTCAGATGTATTTTTTGTGCTTGTGTGTCTCTAATATAACAACATGGTTATTACGACAAGTAAATCTATCCACCAAGTAGTGATTATTTTTGCTGGTTGTTTAGTTATGGTTCTAGCTCGCAAAACAGGTAGAGCATGGTGGCACACAGTCAGAGTTAGGGTTTGGATTGCCACTGGGTTTGACCCTTGCTTAGATTGCTATATAACACATATGTGGGTTTCCCATTAATGTATCCAAAGCGTGTCTTCCAGGGTTTTTAAAAAAAGGAAAGAAAAGTTCATATAAATAATTATATTTTGGCAGCAGGGCACAACCATGGTTGTATTGTCAGAAAATGATTCTTAATAAAAATAATGAATACATTGATCTCCTTTCAAGAGCGTGTGAACACACAAGTCACACATACGATTCTTGATTCTCAACTTCTAATGATAAGTCAACTCTGAATGTATTTGAGTACAAGTACAAATGTAATAATTTGGTCAGGGCCTGTGTATATATATATACCGCCTATTGGAAATAAAAAATGAACTGAGAGGTTCCAGACTAATATGATTTAGCTGCCGTCATAGAAAGGCCCCCGCATCCAGGGGCGTATACATAGTGGTGGGAAAAGTCAGACTGTACCCAAAGCCCCAATGGGGTGAGGGTCCTCGAAAAGCCTGGGATTAATTATTTTTAAGTAATTAATGTAATATTAAACAGGATGGATAAACGTTTGAGTGACTGACGTTTGCATTGTTTCTGCTGTGCTGACTTCCCTTGCAGGGCTCGTGGGACACCATGCGTCTCCCATCACCAAACTCTACCACATTGTGGATCAGGAGATGACCTGGACTGATGCTCAGCATCACTGTAGGGAGAACTTTGATGACCTGGCCACTGTAGACAACCCGGAAGAACTCAAGCAGCTACAAGAGTTAAGAATCTGGTCTGATTATGGCACAGGCAGCATCTGGATCGGACTTTATGATGACGTCCTCAGATGGCAGTGGTCCCACGGCAACCAAATCTACATAGCGGGCCAAGACTATGGCAATTGGGTGGCATATCAACCAAACAACTGGGGCGCAATACAAAACTGTGTAATGATTGAAGCTACAGGTTTGCTGAATGATGTGTCCTGCAGCTACGAAGAATATGCAGTATGCTTTGACGGTGGGCTGGATTTTTGTTTGTTAAATATAACAAATTGTTATTGCTCTAGGTTTTACCCAGCTTCCTTTTCCATTGAATCAACAATTAACTGTTTAATATACTGTAAATGTTATCAAATATAACATTACATAATTAAGAGCCTTTGAGTTTAAGCAGTCATTGTGAAATACGATTAAAGACTAACATTGAGATCAAACATAAAATGAATCTACTTCACGATATCCCCGTTTTATTAAAGAATATAGATTGGGATAAAGAGTTAAACTGATCAAATATCTGATCATTCTTTTTGTTGTCCTCATTCTGTTTTAGATGAAGGCAACTATGTCTACATCCAAGAAGCAATGACTTGGTCCAAGGCGAGGGATCTCTGCAGGACTAACTACATGGATTTGGCCAGTTTGAGAAATGCGACTGAGAACAGCAAAATGGTTGGAATGGTTGACAGAGATGCATGGATTGGGCTCCACAGACATCCATATTCCAACTGGTCTGATGGGAGCAGAGCCACTTACACATATTGGAATACTGGCGAGCCAAACAACATTCAAAACGAGGAACATTGTGTCTATATGAGTGTTATCTCTAGGTATTTTTTTGATTTTAAATGTAGCAGCTTGCGTTGGTTCGCCTGCCAGGAACAGCCTACACAGCGCTCAACCTTCAAGTTGAAGATCAGCTCTGAAGCCGACATGACGGATCCTGAGGTTCAACACCAGTTTGTGGAACAGGTTGGTAGGATCATGTGGCATGACATGTTTGTCTAAAGGATTAAGAAGGCTAAAATACTTTAACATTGTTGTACAACGCCAATATATAAAAAGGCTAAAAAGTCCAATATATATAAAAAGTCAGGTATTATTAATACATGTCTCTCTCCTCCAGCTCTCCGCCAAACTGGCCAAGGAAGGTGTTACTGGTGTTAAGCTCCGTTGGGTTCTGAAGGACGGACAGGACCAGCAGAGTCAGAGAAATGAGGAGCTCTTAGCTGTGATTGTGTGTCTGCATATAATCTCTGTGTTCTTGAGTATGTATTCTTATGTAGTTACACAAAGATATTGTTGCTTTTTTCGATCCTTAACATAGTGCCGGCTGCAAGGTCAAGGTTAAACAGGAATACAGAGTGCTAGGTGATAACAAGGTAGGTTGAAAGGACAGCCATTCAAATCACTAATCTAAACAAATGAACAAAATTTTCCTAAGAGTGAATAATTTAGGAAAATTATTAACATTTTCCTATCTCCAAAAGACACACATCATCTTCATTGTCTGGTCTCGTAAAGCAGAGGCACTAGAGTAATTCACAATGACAATACACAATACAGTATATAGAGCAATAAAGCAAGTGAAAAAACAATCAAATAAAACTAAAACTAATTAAAAATGTATAAAAAGATGAACATATAGTTTTAAATTCACATGGAACTGACCCATCTTAAATTTGCTAGCACAACTAAGAGGAAATACCCGAAATGCATTTGGAGACACTAATAAACAAATTTTAAAATAAATCTCAGACAGGGGATTAATAAAGTTCTATCTAATCTAAACAATTACTTGACCAAAGTGACAGCAACCCTCGAAAATAGAAAACGGACATGAATGCAAGATACTGAGGACATTTTAGGAAAAGGATATTACATGTGTCAACATGCATAAACGTTTGATAACACAGATCTATGACCAACTCCTCTTAGAGCGACAGTTTGGGGCAGGCTATAAAATGTAACAAATGGGGCAAGGGCGTGGTAATGGTTGGCTTGTGTTTCGTTTAAATATCTCTCACATGGTTGGGATTTAAAAACCTGTATGTTCGGTCTTTATATTCTCTGGTGTGTATAAGAATTGTGTGTAGTAGAAGTATCAATAATAAAAGTTACCACCTTGTAGAGACATGTTCAATACTAAATGCCTTAGTTTTTAGTTGGAGTGTATCTATTGTGTGTGTGTGTGTGTGTGCGTGTGCGTGTGCGTGTGCGTGTGCGTGTGCGTGTGCGTGTGTGTTTGTGGGGGGGGGGGTATCTATATAGTTTGTATCTATATTAAGTTAATCTTTCGTGTGTGTCTATTTGGTGTGTTTATCTTTATGGTGTGTATTCATATGGTGTATACCTATGGTGTGTGCGTGTATATATATGTTTTGTATCTATCGTGTGTGTGTGCATATGGTTTATTGTATCTATATGCTGTGGGTATCAATATTGTGTGTGAATCTATATGTGTGTATCTGTGGTGTGTGCGTGCATATGGTGTGAATCTACATGGTGTATTGGTGTGTGTGCGTGCGTGTGTGTGGTGGTAGGCGATGACTCCAGTTTAACCAGTGTATGAGTCTCTCTGGTCTCTTTGATGCAAGTTGGCTCCTTCTTACTCCTCAGAGGCCCGTTCAGGATGCTGCCAAGTTACGGTTGCAATGGAGACGGTATCTCTGCTGTCCACATTCGCTCACTACACACACAGGGACGCAAGATCACACGTGACTTCCTTTTCACCAACTTGACATCAAACAGTAGTTAACACACCACACACACACACACACAACACACACACACACACACACACACACACACACACACACACACACACACACACACACACACACACACACACACACACACACACACACACACTCTCTCACTGATGCAAACAGTAGCCTAAGGTGAATTGAATGAATACTTTTTTTAGTTTTGAAGTATGAATCTAAATCAGTTAAATCAGACTCATCCCATTAATTAAAATAAGGGAGGTAATTTAAGATCAAACACAGAGCTGATATAGCCTCTCAGTGTTACCAAGGTGACCAGAGGGCACCGAACCTGTGTTGAGTTTTACTGATTAGCCCCCCTGCCGCAGCTGGCCAGCCAAGTGGTTTTCTTAATTAGTTAATTGGTTGCATCTGGTGCGTTTCACATAAGAGGTTGGTGTCCTCCACTGTTTGGCAGTGCAGCGTCTCCCAAACGTGGTAGGTCTGTTTCACAGGTTAAAGACTTTTGCAGAATTGTGTGGGAAAGCACAACAGGCAACTGGTATGTTGACTTGGTATGTTGAATATAATACACTGATAATGTGTGAAGGAAATCGGGGATTGTGGTGGTTTAACTCTCACTTGAAATTTAAATAATGATTCTACCTAAAAGTAACATTTTAGAGACTATACATTCAAACTTGTCAAAGTAAAAGGTAAATCACTCTTGACTAATGACATTCAAATAATTAGTAAAACTTTATATTAAAAAGCTGGATTAGTTAATTATCTTAATCATTATTTTAAACTTGGATGATCCCAAAAGCCCTGAATTTGTATTGCCATTCATTTATCTGATTTAATGGAGACGGTAGATGTTGAACTTTGGGACAGTGCCCATGTTTGGGGACCATGAGTAAACTGTTCCTTCCTTCAAAGGTCTATCTCATGGATATTTACCTGCAGTTCTGTGAGTATCCCAACTTAACCATGAAGATGAACTGCAAACTGTAAGTCATAAGTTTCTCCTTACTCTTGGGCACATTGATGTATTTTTGGCTTCCTGTGTGAGTTAACCCGTTACCTGAAGAGGTTGATCTGAGTAGTAAGGCTGTTTTATATTGGTTCATGGGTTACTTAGGTGTTTGGTTTATGTTGGTTTTTAAATGATTTGTTAAAAATGGTTACAGGCATTGTTGTAAGCTGGAGTAATGGGTTGGGTTTCTGATATCTTCAGTCTTCTTTCCAGTTTACTCTCCTGAGCTTTGCACATCTTCATCACGTGAGTGTTGGCTTTACTGATATGAAGGGTGTGTGGTCTGAGTGAGCAGAGGTGCATACTGGGGATACAGAGAGCTGTCTTCAAGTCTACAGGTCTGTAGAACGCGCCGCTGCTCAGGGGTAAACTGAGTGTTTGAGGAAACCGTTGTTGACGTCAGTTACATGGACTGGAATGTTCTTTAAGATGGAGAGAGGGATTCAGAAGAAGGAGAAACACCAGGGGGAGATGAGGGGGCTCCTCATCTCAACGACTAAAACACAACTTCAGTCTGACACAGAACCATGGAACACATTTAACAGTCCCCTCCAGGCATCGTGACTCCTCAGGAACAGTTTCATTTCCAAGAAGGTACTTATTTGGGGCCATCCCCAGATGGATCCTGCTCCTCAAGAGCCACCCCCCTCCATTGGGTGGTCTTCTGAACAGATGACCTCCTTCCTGTCCTCAGGCTGACTAAAGCTGCACCGGTTGCATCTGTGAAGGCCCCTCATTCAGGAAACTGTACTACAAAGACATGACTTCAGAGACGTTGAATCAACCTGGGACACATTTTGGAGACGCCAAGCATATTCCATCACCAATGTGGGACGCCACTGAAGAATTTTGTACATAATTTACGGGCTCTGGAGACAATTGGTTGTTCTGGGTGCCCTGGCAGGAGAGCTGGGGGTGGAATGTTGGAATGTTTAATTTGGCATGAGGTTTTTAACCCTGCATTGATTGTTTGGCCTTTTATGGCTCAGTGGTGTGTGTGTGTTTGGGTTTGACATGATGTGGTGGATTTTTGATCATCACTAGGGTTCTACTGTGTTTGTCTCCCACACACACCTGGCATGGGGTTCTACGTGTGTTTTGGTTCCACCTGGCATGGGGGTTCTCAGCGTGCGTGTTCCTGGGTTCTATGTGTGCGGTCCGGGCTTGCTTTGACAGTGATAATGTTCATACGGAGTCTAGTGTTGATTGCGCTTGGGATATCGGATATGAGTGAAATAAATATCATACCTGATGGACAGGCACAACGTTTACTTAAGGTTCTCCGGTAGACATGAAGAGCCCTGAGTGACGCTCCGGAGCGATATCCAACACACTGGGAAGGAAGGAAGGAAGGAAGGAAGGAGAGTATCCAAATCAAGTGTAAAAGGATGCAAGCGGCGCGTGTTCAGATCAGTGACTTCAAACTAGGACTACACCAAATCAGGATCAATATGGAGGATGGGACACCTAAAAGGCAATTCCACAAAGGAGAGCTCTGAAAGTTGGAAAGGAACCCTAAATGGGTATTTCAAGATGACCTTCAAGACCTGTAATGAGACGGCTCTTCCTACCTACCTGGATGGATTGATGGAAGAGCCCTGTGGATCTTGTCTTGCTCTCCAGTCGCACGTCTTCTCAGGCTGTGTACTGTATTTTGTTTCGGACAGGACTAGCTGAACGATTGGTTCCCCTTAAATCAGAACCAATCTGGGAACTCCAACTAGTGTGCTCTTTGAGCTGAAGTTGTGCTCTTCAGCTGAGGAGGTAAGGAAACCTTTACTGGGGCTTCAAGGTGTGTAAAGAGGAGAATGTTTCAAAGTGTTCCATGGTACTCTTGATGAAGACCGTTTGTTTGTGTTCTTCAACTGGCTGAGAGGAAGAGAACCCTCACATCTTCCTCTTGGCCTTTCTCCTCCAAAGAATCCTGGCGCCATCTAGAAGAAGGATATTCCAGCTCATGTAACTGATGTCACGACAGATTCCTCAAACACTTGGTTTCTCCCTGAGGGGCGTGTCTATATAAGAACTTGAAGACTTCAGACAGCACTGTATCTCCCAGCATGCATCTTCTGCTCACTCAAGACCACACCCCCATGAGTAGTATGCAACACTCTCGTGATGGAGAAGTGAAAGAGTTTTTATAAGTAACGAGGGAAGCAGACAAAGAATGGATTAGAACACAATGGCATGTCAAGTTCTGTAAATCTTTAAACCATGAAGATGGTTGGGATAGTTCAGGAATTCAGCTTCTTTTATAGTATATGGGCAGTCCTTTCACTCAGATGCCCCACATTCTCACTGGACCTGTACATGTACTGTGTTGGCTGGCTGGCCATGATTTGGCTGTTGGTGAAAGGGCGGTCAGTCAGGGTGACGGCTGCAGGGCTATAGTCGGCTCTCTCTGTGAGCTCAAATGTTTTAGATTTGCTCTGTATGGGTTTTGCACCTTGAATAATCTAGATAATTGTGAAATGTAGATAACGGTTTTGTATTGAATGATTTTAGGTTTAAAGTTGTTGTGGGACGTACATGGTAGTGGTTCTTCGTATGGTTTTGAGTGATATAACTTGTACACACTGGGTGCATAATAATGTAAAGGTACACTGAAAAATAGTAGTAATGACCAACACAGCAACAAACAGATCACATCAAGGTAAGTTCTGTTGGCTGTGTTTTAATGAAGACCATCGCTGGACTTCAGGGATCTTCCTCCCGTTTCAGCTCAAGGGTGAGGCGCTGGTTATGTTTCTTTCTTTTGGTTGGTTCCGGCCGGAATGTTCGGGATTCCGGTCTCGGACGGTTTGTGCTTCCGCCGCCGAGGAAGGTTTCTGAGTGCGGTCATTGTATTTAGTCCCAAATGGTTAGCATAGAACGTTGTAGTTCTTGATAACCATAAAGAAACCACCTGGCATTTAGTTGGACGGGAAGTCCCCTGAGGGAATCTGGCGGAACGTTCTGGATTGTAGTTGCGTAACCTCGAGCCGTTGCCAACAGAAACTATTTTTCAGTTGTTTCCATTGGGAATTGTTGCCCCTTATCTTAAACAACTGAAGTTTGATATTAAATACATATTGACACGTATGTCGTACAATACGTTGATAATTTCCGATCATTGCGCCGTACTTTTAACCACGTTGATGTGACGCGCGACTCTCGCTGGCGTAAACAAAACCGCGTTCTACTTGGCGAGCCCAATTTTTGAACATCAGTGAAGGCTGAAGAATCATTTCAAAGTGGAAGACAATTTGACATTTTCTTCAACGGAACCCAGCACCTAAATATTGGCTGAGTATATTTTGATTTAAATATCGATACTGCTTAGTGTTCTCTTGTTACTTCAGCTTTTGTACATTCTAAATATCTGCTGTCATTAATTTGCCGCAGAAGTTAAACCTTACACCAATGGGAATGAACGTTAAACAACGGACTTTGGGTACAGAGTTACCAACTGGATATAATATCAAAGCTAAAATAATGGGCCGTCCTTTCCCCACATGTTACAGTAGAAGATACTCTAGAACTGTACAAGGTTAAAAACCGTTAACGTGTAGTTTGTCCCAAGGTGTCTGCCTCCTCACCCAGAGCAAAGACCTCACACCTCCTCACCCAGAGCCAGACCGCCACCTCCTGTCAGAAGTCCTCCAGAACAGGTCAGTGCTCTGGTGTTTGAGTAGAGTCTTCTCAGATCAGTTTCAATGCATGGCCTGAACCACTTCTTTAAACTTGTGGACTGCCCTGTATTCATTCCCAAAAACGGGATGCTCATGTCTATTCTAGCCTTGAGTTATAAAATAAAAGTTCAATTAATTGTATAACTCGGTTTCAGATGAGTCAATTAAGTTTATTGTTGGGCAAATGCTGATGTAAACCTGCTGCTGTAGCTGAAAGGTGGGGCTGAGAAGCTGTGGACCGGAGGCTTGTGGTGCCAGGATGGACCGGAGACTGAGGCTGGAGACCAGGGGCCTGCACCACGAACCAGAGGGTAACCATCGCCAAGCTCATCTGAAACACTAAAATCCACGGTAGTTTAGGTCTGGTTTTGATCATCTTATGACTTTAAATCTGTGCCAAGCTGAGATTTGAGTTAATTCATACGGGGTTATGTAAAGAGTCGTATGAGCCAATTATTGTTACTAGTGCTGCTACGACCATAGTGGAAGAAATTGCTGAAACGCGACAATCTGCAGACGTTGTCTAATTTAAGTGTTTAAATTATGTTTAAATTTGGTCTTCCATTTTTACAAGTGAACCTCAGATGCAGGAGGTGGGGGTGTTGTTGCTGTGTCCAGGTGATTTACTGCTGAGAACCAACTGTGTTTGTAAACCAGACCAGGAATCCATGGCTGAAGGAGCTGATGGAGGAGCCGTGTGCTTGAAGGGAGCTGATGGAGTCGTGCTGAAGGCCCTGGCCTGGTGGAGGCTCCTCGGCGCTGGATAATAAACGGACTTGTCTGTCGTAGGGTAGATTGAGCTTACACTTCTGAAAGTGATCATCTCACTCTCAACTGCCAACTTCTCGTCGTAGAACAACTGCTACCACAAAACTACCGGGCTGTTTTGTACCAATATATACCAGACGACATACATCTGTTTTAACCACATGTTGAAGCAAGACTTCCGCTGTTTTGTTCCAGACCAGAGGACTCTGAGGAGAGCTGATGGAAAGTGCTGAGACGCTGGAGGACGACTAGGAATCGACCAAACAAGGATTCCTCGTAAGTTTGTATTTACTTACATATAGTCGACTTAAAGGGCCAAAATACAACTGTTACTTTGAAACATGCCGTTAACCAACTACCGCTGGTGTTTTCTTTACTAGACACGTTGTTTTCTGGAGCGGAGGCGAGCTGGTAGAGGGTAGCCTCGTGAATGTTCTGGAGGATGATCCTTAAACACTCTATCTAAAAAAGGATTGTTTGGGTAGGATATTGGTAATTAAACTCTAAACAACATAAGTGGAATAAAAGGCTTTATAAAATAAGACAAATACATTTTTGTTATCCAAACGTTAGGTGCCAAGACTGCGCGTTGTTTGTTCCAGACGAGACTCTGGCTGAGGAGAAGCTGATGGAGAGCCAAAGACTCTGGAGGACGACATCACCTATCAACCGCGTATCCTCGTAGTTTTGGCATTTAAAATAAACAGAGTGGGACTTTGTTGTACCGCAGGATTCCGGGTTCAAGTCCTCAAAATACAGTGATGCGTTCTTGAGCAAGGCGCCCGAAAGCCTGCTTGATCCTCTTACTGACTTATCTTGTTAGATTAATGTTGCACTCTTTTGAAATATTGAACCTAATCAATGTCCTTGTTTGGTTCGGGGGTAGATCACCCTGAGCTGAACCCGTCCCTGAACCCTGACATCTTCCTGCGTGTCCCGTCTCCTCAATTCATCTGCGCCTCATCTCTCAAGAAGATCGCGCGTAACTCAGCGGTCTGATGGCTGATGATCAATGACCTCCAGCGGGTCTCGAGTGATCTTCTTGACCACATGTAACAGTGTGCCTTTCCACCGCCTTTCTACTTCTCACGTCTTCCTAACCTCACTACTTCACTACTCTCTCACTTCTTCCTCTTCTTCTTCCTTCTCTGTGTTCCGAACCTTTCCACTGAAGACGCGTTTCGCCTGCCCCTCAGAGGGTTCATGGCGTTTTAGTGGTTGGGAGGGTCCAGGGTTTAGCAGTCAGGACAGAGCTGGTCAGGGAGGAATTGCTTTTTTACACTAAACCTCTTCCCCTTGCTTTCGGAATGGTGGTGACATTTTGAAAAAGATTTCATTATAATGGAAAATTGTTTCTCCTCTGCTTTTTCCTTTGTTTTACAGACTCTGAGTAATAAACTTCTTGTCAAGTGTTTTTGTTTATATAAATATTAAACCAGGCCCATTTGACTTCTACATGTTTGGTTGCGGTTCATTTAATTTGTCCCTTTAGTGCTTGGTTATGTCCAATCTAAACTCCTGGCAATAGCATTTAATATTGCATGATTGTTATTCAGCAAATGTTCATATATCATCCATTGTAAAAATATTGAAACCTCCATATTACTAAATTCATAGCGTATTCATGTATTTAACAATGTAACATACTGCCGCCGGCTCCATTCTCTGCTACACAACACGTTCATCCATCCAACACACCGTCTCACATCAAATGTTACTAAGCGCCTACGTTGGTAGCTTATAGCTTACGGAAAATGTAAGTTTGTGTGGAGACTGATTTATACAGGAATGTCTGTGTGTTTAATTTTAAAAT
>OLKM01001574.1:0-12500 GCA_900291075.1 Melanogrammus aeglefinus
TGGTGGTGAGGGGGAGAGGGAGGAGGAGGGGGGGGGGGGGAGGGGGGGGAGAGGGGGGGGGGGGGGGGGGGGGGGGGGGGGGGGGGGGGGGGAGGGGGGGGGGGGGAGGGGGGGAGGGGGGGGGGGGGGGGGGGGAGGGAGGAGGAGGGGGAGAGGGAGGAGGGGGAGAGGAAGGCGGGAGAGAGGGAGTGTGAAGGTCTGAGACACGGGGACAGGAAGACCAGTGGCCCAGGCGATGAGGGAGGGGTTCTGAGCTCCACAGGGCGGTACCAAGACCCTCTAACTTTAGTAAACAACGTCAACGTTAACAGAAATGTGTGCAGCGTTGTGTAGTTGAAGACAACCGCTTCCTAATTGGAAGTTAAATTGGGATTTCAGGCGGCCATCTTTAACCCATCAGACAGCGTAGCCTAGGTTAGCCTAGCCTAGCCTAGCCTAGCCTAGCCTAGCCTAGCCTAGCTTAGCCTAGCGCAGCGCAGCCTACCTGAGCCGGGCCCCTGAAGCGCAGGATCTTCCCCTGGATGTCCCGGACCCAGCCCCTCATCTCCTCCGGGGAGTCCGTCTGAGGGCAGAGGGACCAGAGGCATGAGCTGCAGCACACACACACCCAGACACACACACGCACACACACACACACACACCCAGACACACGCACGCACGCACACACACCCAGACACACACACGCACACACACACACACGCACGCACACACACACACACACACCAACACACACACACGCACACGCACGCACGCACACACACCCAGACACACGCACGCACGCACGCACACACACCCAGACACACGCACGCACGCACGCACACACACACCCAGACACACGCACGCACACACACACAGACACACCCACGCACGCACACACCCAGACACACGCACGCACGCACACCCAGACACACACACGCAGACACACGCACGCAAACACCCAGACACACGCACGCACGCACACACCCAGACACATCGCACGCACCCAGACACACGCACGCACACACTCGCACACACCCAGACACACGCACGGACACACACACACACACACGACACACACCCAGACACACACACACACGACACGCACACACACAGACACACGCACGCACACACATTGTCCTTATCTGTCCCCACACACACACACACACACTTGCACGCACACACGCACACAAGAGCAGACACACATTGTCCTTATCTGTCCCCACACACACACACATGCACTGTCCTCATCTGACCCCAGCTATCCCCATCATCTAACCTCTTTCCACTGGTGAGCCCGAACGCACACAGACACACACACACACACACACACACACACACACACACACATACACACACACACGCACACACACACACACACACACACACACACACACACACACACACACACACACACACACACATACGTGCATGCACACACGCAGACAACAATCACATGCAGACGCACAAGAATACACACACACAAACAGTTAAACAGACAAAAACACACACACACCCACACCACACACACACACCGACCCGCTCGCCCCCCCCCCACACTGCCTAACCTCAGTCAGCTGCTTGCCCGAGGGAAACAGAGGATGCTATTGTTGTCATGGTAACAGATGGTTTCTTGGCCGAATGCAACCTTTTTATTCCACTAAAAATAGTCGCGAGGCCACTTATTAGAATGTTCTTGTATATTAATAGAGAGAGAAATATATCTAAATAGGTCACGCACAACACTGACACTTTTCTACACTGTTTCTACACAGCGCCTCGCAGAAAGAACAGAGGAACCTTTGACCCCTCCTCCAACCTTCCTAAACCTTAAAGTGGAAATGAAGCAAAAAAATAAAACATGTCTATAGCACGAGTTAAATATTTAAATATACCATAAATACAAATAAATTCGGAAATATGACCCGTTATTCAGAATAAAGCACAAACAATTTGCATTAATTATATCGTTTTCAGCCATGTGCGCCGCCATCTCTGTTTTCAGAATACGATGACGTCACGAGAATGGTTGGTAATATTCTACATAGCGGCTCACAGCCTCACAGGTAGCTTACTGCCTCAACAAAATGGATATGGACGAATGGGATAGCCCACCAATGAGGCCAGGCATCCAATTGCCTATGCTTTTGAGCCAGTAAGAGCAGTGGGAGTTTTAGTGCCCCAACAGAGCCTGAATATGGAGGAGAAATAGATGAAGGAAGAGAGAGATGTACTTGAGAGCTCACAGGAAACAATCTGTGGTCTCTTATGTGGGTTTATGTGTCCCTCCTGTCCACTGACATGGAGAGTGTCTGCTGCCATGAAATGAACCTGGGACATCTCATCAAAGATAACAGATGTATCACGTCCAATCCGAACGTGCCAAATGCTGTCATTTAGAGCGAGACGTGTTGGAGGTCGCAAATGCTGTCGCTGAGGGACATCCGAGCCGAAACACTGGAGCGCCCAATAAACAGCAGACCAACACTTACACAGTCTTGATAGGTTGTGCGGAGGGAGTAGAGGACTACACTGATCACCTGAGACTACACAATTTTTTACACCCATACTCAGTTATTCTGCAATGTATTATCATGGTAGAAGCTGCGATACAGTACTAGCATAGCATAACATAACAAGCACATACTGTAACTAGCTGTACCCACAACAGGTTCGCAAGGATCTGCTAATAGTTTACACTTCTAATTGAGCGAAACAAATGCAATCATCGATACTACTCCATGACAAAAAGAAACCTCTTACTCACACATTAGAAGTTCGCACCACCGAGTTTATTCACCAATTCATCAACGATGCAACCTGCATTTTCAGAACGCGGTAATCCACATTGTTATGCACTTCGGCGAGAACATCCAAACACGTTATTGCGACTGAACAGGAAGTTAAATCGAATAAAGTCCTGTCTCTGATAGGCCTACAGGATACATTACGGCGGCCCTTGTTCTTTACAAAACACAAAAACAAACATCAACAAGAAATTGCGGAGGCATATTGAAATAAAGTGAACGTCCGCTTCGGTTATATTCTGTCAGTTAGAATGTAAATTATTCATGACAGGCTTTGCCTACTTTATGCTACTCTACGCTACTCATTCTAACATACATATATATATATATATATATACATATACATATACATATACATATATACATACATATATATACACACATATATACACATATATATACATATATATGTTTATATATATATATATATATATATATTATATATATGATATATTATATACACATATATATACATATATATATACATATATATGTTTATATATATATATATATATAAACATATATATGTATATATATGTGTATATATGTGTGTATATATATGTATGTATATATGTATATGTATATGTATATATATATGTATGGAGGAGATAATGTGGAGGAGATAATGTTGTTTACAGCAATGAAAAGTAGTAAACGGGTGCAGCAGCTGGGCTACCACATCATTTCATGATACAATTAATTGTCGTGTCATGGATTATTTCCAATAACAATGGATTATTTTTGCGATGGATTAGAAATTATCAAGGCAAGGGAGCGAGCTAGTCTGCAAACAAGACAATCTTCAAACAGTGAGTGTACTCATTTCTCTGTTTCTCTAGTAGTAGAAGCTAAACGTTTACCGTTCGTTCCTCTGCCTGGCAAGCGCGTTTCTGCGCTCTTTCTCTGCGCATAAGAGCAGCGCCCGGGTCCGATGTGACAGGTCTGTCCGTGTCTCCAGCACTATAGCCACTAAAATTAAAAATTGTTGGCACAGCATCTGGCTTCAGGCGATTGGTGGGACGGCGAACAAATCTTTATGGCCTTTATCAATGTTTCGCCGTCTTTCACCGAAGCCTCATCGTCCCACGACGTGGCATGGTTTCCTGTAGACCCCTGGCCTCACTGGGCTTTGCTGCTTCTCACCATACTCTCTTGAGAGTATCTGCCTTCAGCCTGTAGGTTGCTGTCATTTCTTCTGAATTTTTCAGAAGAAATGAACATGCAGCAAAAGCTCCCTCTTCAACGTAATCAGCCTCTATAAAGTGGTCGCTACATACTCTCTGCCCTGGTCCCTTTGGGGGGCTGAGGCGTTTCAACGCAATTAACCATTTTTGGAGCAGTTTAGGCTTCCTGACAGGAATAACATGGAAATGAACTATTTTACCGCTCTCTTTTACCCGATAATACTCGTTTGAACACACAAAATGACCCCCCTGTTCTTCTTCCAAGATTTGCCATGGTTATCTGAAAGCACCAACCATTCTGATGACGTCACGCCTGCTTTTTTAAAACATGGCCGCGCCCTAGTGGTGAAAGTCGTTGTCAACTTGTGATTTTCCAGTGAAACTACTTGAATTTCAGGTTTAATGAAAATACATGTATTTTCAAAAATGAAAAAGCAACCGAAAAATGGTCACAGTTCTCATTGCTTCATTTCCACTTTAACCTTAACCTTTGACCCCTCCTCCAACCTTCCTAAACCTTAACCTTAACCTTTGACCCCTCCTCCAACCTTCCTAAACCTTAACCTTAACCTTAAGGAAACTATTGGGGACTTCAGGAGACGGAGAGTGGAATGAATATCTAAAGCCGACAAGATGAGAACTCCTCTTCAGACGGAGGTGGAAGATGATAGTGGAGGCAGAGGGAGCAGGACTGGTACAGTCCAACGCTGGGGGGGGGGGTACAGGCAGAGTGGTGATATACCTGGTGGGACTGGGGGGGGGGGGTACAGGCAGAGTGGTGTGATATACCGCACTGGGATAGGGGGGGGGGGTACAGGAGGAGGGGGTGG
Source organism: Melanogrammus aeglefinus (assembly GCA_900291075.1). Classification (NCBI taxonomy): domain Eukaryota; kingdom Metazoa; phylum Chordata; class Actinopteri; order Gadiformes; family Gadidae; genus Melanogrammus; species Melanogrammus aeglefinus. The sequence goes on from OLKM01001574.1 coordinate 4,798, forward strand.
ATAGCCCCGGGGGGGGGGGGGGGGTACAGGCAGAGTGGTGATATACCCTGGGGGGGGGGGGGGGTAAGGCAGAGTGGTGATATACCCTGGGGGGGGGGGGGGGGCTACAGCAGAGTGGTGATATACCCTGGGGGGGGGGGGGGGGGGGGTACCCTGCACGTAGAAGACCCTGTTGCTGGTGATGATCTCAAACAGGTTGTCCCTCAGCAGGAGATCCCTGCAGACAGCCAGAGTTACATGATCAGACAACACAGACAGACCCCAAGAGAGACCAGAGAGAGACCAGAGTGGAACACAGACAGCAGACAGACCCCAAGAGAGACCAGAGTGGAACACACACAGACCCCAAGAGAGAGACCAGAGAGGAACACACACAGACCCCAAGAGAGGGACCAGAGTGGAACACACACAGACCCCAAGAGAGAGACCAGAGTGGGACACAAACAGACCCCAAGAGAGGGACCAGAGTGGAACACACACAGACCCCAAGAGAGACCAGAGTGGAACACACACAGACCCCAAGAGAGACCAGAGTGGAACACACACAGACCCCAAGAGAGAGACCAGAGTGGAACACACACAGACCCCAAGAGAGACCAGAGTGGAACACACACAGACCCCAAGAGAGACCAGAGTGGGACACACACAGACCCCAAGAGAGAGACCAGAGTGGAACACACACAGACCCCAAGAGAGACCAGAGTGGGACACACACAGACCCCAAGAGAGAGACCAGAGTGGAACACACACAGACCCCAAGAGAGACCAGAGTGGGACACACACAGACCCCAAGAGAGACCAGAGTGGGACACTCGCAGACCCCAAGAGAGACCAGAGAGAAACACACACAGACCCCAAGAGAGACCAGAGTGGAACACACACAGACCCCAAGAGAGACCAGAGTGGAACACACACAGACCCCAAGGGGTTAGAAGAGAGACCGTAAACACACACAGAGAAAGAGAGGAAACGAGAGATGGTAGAGACAGTCAAAGATACAGACAGACAGACCGACAGACAGACAGACAGACACACAGAGAGAGGCAGACAGACAGACAGACAGACAGACAGACAGACAGACAGACAGACAGACAGACAGACAGACAGACAGACAGACAGACAGACAGACAGACAGACAGACAGACAGACAGACAGACAGACAGACAGACAGACAGACAGACAGACAGACAGACAGACAGACAGAGGGGGGCTGGAGGTGGAGGACTGACCCAGATTTGACCAGACATTCGTGGACCTTCTGAACATCTCTCAGCTGAATGGCTCTGAGTGGCTCCTTGTCCTGACACACACACACACACACACACACACACACACACACACACACACACACACACACACACACACACACACACACACACACACACACACACACACACACACACACACACACACACACCAATATGAACCCCAGCCACGGCACAACCCCATTGCGGTGGAGAGTCCTCCAGTGTGTGTGTGTGACCTCACCGTCTCACACTTGTAGTAACTGACAGCGCTGTCGTCCAGGGTGAAGAACCGACGCTTCCAGCTCTTCCTCTGCTCACACACACACACACACACACACACACACACACACACACACACACACACACACACACACACACACACACACACACACACACACACACACACACACACACACACACACACACACACACACACAGGTTCATTGGCACTATGTCACCATGCCACATGATTCTCATTGGCTGTTAGCATCGTCATTTGTAGCGCTAGCGCGACACAGCTGAGTCACTTTATTCCTGACTTGGTCAGAACCGTCTGTTTTTCTCGTAATGTGAGGCCCTGGATTGGTTGCGCTTGCATGTCAATCAAGACCTCTTACTGACGGGTAGGCGGTTCTTGTCACAGTGGATCAGAGCTGCGGCCAGACTTTCCGTTCGGAAAGACTGTGGGAGACTAAGAGGGAGACGTCAGGAATAAACCACATCTCCCATCTCCTCTCGTACCACAGGGACCAACAGGAGGAGATAGTAGTTACTTCATCGCTACAATGTTGTTGTTTTTGACCTAATCAGTAATCAGCTGAAGTCATGTTATTAATCTGCGGTGCTTTGAGCATATTGTGTTTGTGTTGTCAAGGAAACTCCTGGTGGACGTTGTATCTGACAACATCAACATCTGTTCATGCTGTATCTGACAACATGAACAGATGTTGATGTTGGATTTGTGGCCTGGTAACTGGAAGGTTGCTAGTTCGATCCCCGGCTACGTCTATCATGAGTGAGTGAGAGCTGAGCAAGGCCCCCCCCACCCTGACCAGCTGGCTGTCGCCTTGCATGGCACCACCGTCGTGTGTGAATGGGTGCAAGATGGGGTGATGTGAACGAAGGCAGTATTGTAAGTCCAGTCGTTTTTTTGGAGCACATTGATTGAGAACTGTTAAAAGGCAGAGGCGATGTGTTATTGAAAGACAGTACAGACCCTGGGAGCCCGCCTACTGACCAATCAGGAGCCAGCACTGAGCCACATGACTCCCGTGGTGCGGGGGACAGTTCAGTGGAGCTGCATGTGTTGGGGTCACTCACCACGTTGCCCTGTTTGACGCAGTAACCACACCTCAGAACACCCGGCCTGTTCCCCCTCTGCCCGTCCCCCTCCTCCGCCTCATTCTGGAACACATCATCACCATCATCATCATCATCAAACTCCTCTTCGTCATCACCATCATCATCATCAAACTCCTCGTCGTCATCCTCCTCAGAATCTTCATCGTCATACTCAAACAGAACACATTCATCTGACAATGGTAGATCAAAAATGCAATTAATTACTTTAATAACTGAGCGCGCACACACACACACACACACACACACACACACACACACACACACACACACACACACACACACACACACACACACACACACACACACACACACACACCTGAATGGCGGTGTGCACGACCACCCCCCCGATGATCTCCGTCTTGTAGGCTTGCTGTCTCTTGCCGGCGTGGGGGTCTCTGACCATGGCGCTGACCTCTGACCCCAGGGGCAGCAGACCTCCCTTGGGGACCTTTGACCCCAAACACGACCGGGGAAGAGGCAGAAAGTGAAGATCTCAAGCAATAACAAAACAATAATGTATTAGTATTTCTATAGTGTCGTTCAATAACCCCAAGGCCCTCGACAGGGACGGGAGAATCCAAAACAGGAACAGGATACCAACACGCGACTGGAAGAGTCCAACTGCACAGCTCAGAGGGGTCAGCAGCCTTCTGATTGGCTGATGGACCCAGCACGGCTGAGTTCAGCACTTATTTTATACGTTTATCTGTTTTTACTTTGTACTACTGTCCTGTATGTAACGTACAGACAGTAGCAGTTAGCGCCCTGACTAAGTTGACCGAACGATGACAGCTGATTGGCTCAGTGTACGCAACAACAAGAGTTCAATCCGAGTTGGTGCGACCCGACAGTGTACGGCTGTCGTCTGAGACCTGAGCACACAGAGATGGGTTCAGACATGTCGATCATGCAGCTAACAAGTACATCAAACTTCTAAGGCTTTCTCTGCAAGCGATCAAATGGGGCGCAGACGGCTTTATAATCAACTTCAGGATGAAATAGACTTTACTCTGGCCTGTAAAGGTGCTTCTTGTTCTCAAGATACACTCTCCGCTGAGCTAGCATTCTTCTTCTCCAGATAAAATCTGCTCTGAGCTAGCATTCTAGCATTCTAGCATTCTAGTATTCTTTCTCATGGTATTGTGAGCGATCCACTTCTGCGGTGTCGTCCATCCTGAGGGTTTCTTATCGTCGTGTCGTAACTCACCGATGACTCAAGCAGGCTGAAGACCTGACCGAGTTGAGCTGACACTAAGGCCTGATTGTTGTGGTCTGACCGAGCAGCCTACAGCCCCTAACCCAGGAAGGTGCACTCTTGTGTACTGTAACTCACTGCACCAGAAGCTCTTCAGTGCCAGTTAGCCTCCGCTACAGACACTTTATTAAACTATACATTAGTTCAATTCTCTTTTCCTCCGACCCCATTTGACTTAAGGAGTGCCTAGTCACTCATAAAACAGGATCATCATCACAACATGATCTCTGAGCTGTGCTGAGCTGAGCCCAAACGCGGGTCTCTCAAGGGGAAGTGAGAAACCAGTGAGAGAGCGAGTGAGAGAGTGAGCAGCATTACTTCCTGTGTCACAGTGTGCAGGTGAAGAGGGGTGGGGTTCATGTGCAACACTTAAACAACACCAAGACATCTGTCATGTCGAGCGTTACGTGAGCAGACCGCCCTGAACCGATTCAGAGAAGGAAAGCAGGATTGTAATAATCTTATAAGAATGGAGATACCCGGCTTCAGTTATGATCGCTGTATCACAGCAGCGATCAAGGACTTCAATGGCTTATTAGGATTTTATAGTCTTAGTTTTCAGCATGTGTGTGTGTTTATCAGTTTATGTTTATCAGCGTGTGTGTGTGCGTGTGTATGTGTGTGTAATAATGTGTGTTTGTGTGAATGAATACCAGTGTGTGTCCGTGTGCATTAACGTGTGTCCGTGTGCGTGTGTGCATGTATGTATGTGTACATGTGCGAATGTGTGTGTGTGCGAGTGTGTGCGTGTGCGTGTCAGTGTCAGTGTGTGTGTGTGTGTGTGTGTGTCAGTGTGTGTGTGTGTGTGTGTGTGTGTGTGTACGTGTGTGTGTGTGTGTGTGTGTGTGTGTGTGTGTGTGTGTGTGTGTGTGTGTGTTGTGTTTATCAGTTTAAGTTTATCAGCGTGTGTGTGTGTGTGTGTGTGTGTGTGTGTCTGTGTGTGCGTGCGTGTGTGTGTCTGTATGTGCGTGTGTGTTTATCAGTTTAAGTTTATCAGCGTGTGTGTGTGTGTGTGTGTGTGTGTGTGTGTGTGTGTGTGTGTGTGTGTGTGTGTGTGTGTGTTTATCAGTTTGTGTTGTTTATCAGTGTGTGTGTGTGTGTGTGTGTCTGTGTGTGTGTGTGTGTGTGTGTGTGTGTGTGTGTGTGTGTATCAGTGTGTGTGTGTGTGTGTGTGTGTTTGTCAGTGTGTGTGTGTGTGTCTGTGTGTGTGTGTGTGTGTCTGTGTGTGTGTGTGTGTGTGTGTGTGTGTGTGTGTGTGTGTGTGTGTGTGTGTGTGTGTGTCTGTGTGTGTGTGTGTGTGTGTGTGTGTGTGTGTGTGTGTGTGTGTGTGTGTGTGTGTGTGTGTGTGTGTCTGTGTGTGTTGTCTGTGTGTGTGTGTGTCTGTGTGTGTGTGTGTGTGTGTGTGTGTGTGTGTGTCTGTGTGTGTGTGTCTGTGTCTGTGTGCTGTTGGTCTGTGTGTGTGTCTGTGTTGTGTGTGTCTGTGTTGTGTGTCTGTGTGTGTTGTGTGTGTGTGTGTGTGTGTGTGTGTGTGTGTGTCTGTGTGTGTGTGTGTCTGTGTGTGTGTGTGTCTGTGTGTGTGTGTGTGTGTGTGTGTGTGTGTCTGTGTGTGTGTGTGTGTGTGTTTGTCCGTGTGTGTGTGTGTGTCTGTGTGTGTGTGTGTCTGTGTTCTGTTGTGTGTGCGTGTGCGTGTGTGCCTCACAGTGATCTTGCTGGCCCGGTTCAGGGCGGCCACCCAGTCCTTCATGTCCACCCCGTCGTTGGCCTGGAGGAAGTAGCGGCGGGAGACGGCGTTGATGACTGCGGAGGACAGATATATTGGGCCGGTTCTCAGCGTCGGCGGCGGTTATTTCGGTGAGCACCAGTCGGGCGTCATGCGTCACCGCTGAGCCATGACTGCCGTTCCACCGCGAGATAAACCCAAATAAAACTCACCGAAGCAGAACTCCGTCTTGGGCTTCTGCTTCAGCGAAGCTTCGTTCACCTGAGGAGAGAGGAGGGTTCAGAGGACGTCAAGCGGTCTCTCATCGCCGCCGTGACACCTGCCCAGGGCGGCGCCTGATTGGCTGTCAGCACGTTCGGTCATTATCTGTGAGGAGCAACGTGGACATCAACCCTAACCCTCCCCACTCTGAGACCCCCCTCCCCCCCCCACTCTGGGACCCCCCCCCCTCTGAGACCCCCCACATCTTGGGACCCCCCCACTCTGAGACCCCCCTCCCCCCCCCACTCTGAGACCTCCCCCTCTGAACCCCCCTCCCCCCGCCACTCTGGAGACCTCCCCCCTGAGACCCCCCTCCCCCCCACTCTGAGACTCCCCTGCTGAGCCCCCCCCTCCCCCTCTGAACCCTCCCCCCTCTGAGACCCTCCCCCCTCTGAGCGCGGGCAGAGCGGACATGAGCTCCAGCTCTGAGCTCACCGAAGGGCTGACCCTCGATTGGTTTCCCTCTCACTAGACTGGGACTGGGACTGGGACTGGGACTGGGACTGGGATCAGACTACATGGTCCAGCCCGAACTAATGCCGCGTTCCAGGGTCACTTTTCAGCCCGTCAGTTCCGACTTGAAGTCACGACTCACGGTTTGGCGGCGTTCAAGGCGAGTCACGACCAGACAACCGCCCCTTCTGCGCCTCTGTGGGCTGCACTAAGAACCTCGATTAACTGGTCAGCGAGATATGTTGCGCTCAAAGCCAGGGTACGCTGGGACACAAAAGAGGCTCTGTTTTAGCGTCGCTGTATCACCACGGTGTCTATTGCTGCCAACCTATCCTGCCTGGAGCACTTGGCCTACTGACCAATCAATTATCTTCAAAAACGAAGTTATCTCACGTATAATGATTTTACAGATAGAGGCCGCCATTGTTGTTTATGTGTGGGTGACGTCAAAATCTGTGACTAGGAGTACATCGATCTGGAACGAGTTCAAGGGTGAGTTACGGGTTTGACTGCCGTTGCAGGGGACTTTCATCAGTAGAAGGTTGTGAAAACACGAGTTACGAGTTGGCTGGAACGCGCCGTACCACACCCCAGATCCAGTGAGTCAGGAGGCCTCTAACGTCTATCAATCCCACGGAACGCACAGCACAGTCGGGGAATGAAGTCCTGCACTTTCTGCTGTGAAGAACCGAATGCTCCCATGGGAGATACAGAACTGAACCGAACTGACGTAGAACGCGCTCCTGACGTAGAACGTAATCCTGACGTAGAACGCGCTCTTGACGTAGAACAGGCTCCTGACGTAGAACGGGCTCCTGGCGTAGAACGCGCTCCTGACGTAGAACGCGCTCCTGACGTAGAACGGGCTCCTGACGTAGAACGGGCTCCTGACATAGAACGTACTCCTGACGTAGAACAGACTCCTGACGTAGAACGGGCTCCTGACGTAGAACGGGCTCCTGACGTAGAACGTGCCCCTGACGTCAGACGGGACCCCGGATATAATCAGAGGGTCCTTCCGTCACTGGTTGTGGGGAACGAGGGAATCCTCTGTTTTCGTCTGATTTTCCCACTTTGAAGAAGGCGTGCGTGTACCCGCTCATTTGGGTGGAGGAAGGGTGGAGGAAGGGTTCTAGAGGAGAGCTTTACCTTGGAGATGTAGGTGAGCTTCAGGCTGCCGACGGAGCAGGCCCCGCTCGGCAGATTCTACACACAAAAACACAAACACCCGTTGGTCCAAGAGTCCAAGGTCAAGCGATCCCATTGGTCAATTTCACTTCCTCTTTTCTGTTTATGTCTGCTCAACAGTTTGTCGCCATAGGTCATGAGTGCACACGTGTGTGTACATGTGTTTAAATGTGTGTATGTGTATGCATGTGTGTATTTAGGTGTGTGCATGTACATG
>OLKM01001574.1:25000-35060 GCA_900291075.1 Melanogrammus aeglefinus
TATCCCCACCCCACCCCCTCCTGAGACGGCCTGCATGACCCACACAGACCCTTCAAACCAACACCCAGTGTGAGAGGTTTAAACACCTCTTACCACGTCGGGAGGCCGGGATGTCCAAATAAAAGCCCCTTCCCCCCCTTGAGACAATTCTCTGTTTCTATTGGACAGACATGTGGTCGTGTCCCGAGTCGAGAGCATCTGCTGCCAGTTGAACTGACCTACTGGAATAAATAAGGTCCAGCGCGCCCCTCCAGCCTGGATAAACCCCAGCTGGTCTTCACACAGCCCCTCACCCCATGGCCTCTCCTACATATGTTTCATCAAACATTCCTGGTGCTGTTCCCGCTCCAGGGAAACAATAACCAATAAAAAGCACATGGCTACTTCAGAGAATGTGTTTCGTCTTCTTCAGTCAAAGTGTGTGAGGGTTAAACCAGCCGAGTCCAAACGTACGCATGTTAGAGCAGACGCTTCTCTCTCTCTCTCTCTCTCTCTCTCTCTCTCTCTCTCTCTCTCTCTCTCTCTCTCTCTCTCTCTCTCTCTCTCTCTCTCTCTCTCTCTCTCTCTCTCTCTCTCTCTCTCTCTCTCTCTCTCTCGAGCGATGCACATTGAGACAGGATGCAGTAAATAAGCCGGCTGGTTTCCCAAAGCTGGAGGAAACACCGACCAATCAGCAGACTGACCACAGCGAGCACAGCTACAGCCCCGCTCAAGCCATGCCGATCGTGTTGTTTGTATATGTGTATATCTATCTATATATATATATATATAAGGTGTTCTGCTCTGGCCACGAGAACCGCACGGAACAGAGTTTTCTAGCAGGTCTTTGAGGGCGTTGGATATAGTGTTGACCAGGACATCAGCACACTGGCAGGGGGGTTGGCGTCCTGACTGGGGCATGCGCTGGGGGGGATGGAGACCGGGAGAGGAGGACGGTGGGGGGGGGAGTCCAGACCGGGGGGCTGGCTCAGTCTCCGGTTCCCATCTTGGCGATGAGTTCGTCACAGATCTTGGTGAGTTCCTCGATCTCCTGGGTTCTGTTGAGAACGAGAGGGGGGGGGGAGAGGAGGGGGAGGGGGAGAGGGAGGAGGAGGGAGGGGAGGAGGAAGAGGAGAGGGGAGGAGGAGGAGGGGGAGGGAGGGGGAGGGGGGAGAGGAGGAGGAGAGGAGGAGGAGGAGGGAGGGAGGGGGGAGGAGGGGAGGGGAGGGGGGGAGGAGGGGGAGAGGAGGAGGAGGAGGGAGGAGAGGAGGAGGAGGAGGGGAGAGAGGAGGGAGGAGAGGGAGGAGGAGGAGGGGGGGGAGGAGGCGGGGGGTGGAGGGGGAGAACCCTCTGGTCATGATTGGTTTCATTGCTGTTTCTCTCTAGCTATGAAGCAGTCTCCCAGTGGACAGAGACTCAGGATCCATGGTGACATTAGATAAACATTAACAAGCAGGAAGGACATCTTGCTCAAGAGGCCTTGTGCTGGGTTCTCAATAACAATAACTACAATAATAACGTATCGTAACAGTGTGGATGATAACTCATAAATCATAACTCCTAACTAAGAACTAAGCAGTAATAACTAATCACTAATTAACTAATACCTAGTCCCCTCCAGCTAGGGATACCCTGCTAGTACCTTCTGCTGCAGGGCGGTCTCCAGGGACTCGATCCTCATCGCCTCCTTCCTCAAGGTGGCGCTGAGAGCCATGTGCTCTGAGCTCGCCTTGGAGCGCACCTGGGCTATCTCCTTATTGGCCCTGGAGGACAGGGGGGCGGAGCAGAGGACCAATCAGCATTGCTCGTTCTCATTTAGGGAACAGGTGAGGATGTGGCCCGGTCTGGGGTCACATCGCATCCTGAGTACGGGTATTATGACCTGGGCCCAGTGAGGAGGGTCAGGGCAGAGACAAGGAAACCAAACCAGTGGACAGAGGGGTCAGAATGAGTTCAGCGGTGGACGGTCAGCAGATAGCTGCTCCAGTAGTGAAGGGTCAGGGGTGGTGGACGGTCTCTAACAGCTCTGTTAGCTGGTCAGTAGAGGTCAGTGGTGGTGGACGGTCTCTAACAGCTCTGTTAGCTGGTCAGTAGAGGTCAGTGGTGGTGGACGGTCTCTAACAGCTCCGCTAGCTGGTCAGTAGAGGTCAGTAGTGGTGGACGGTCTCTAACAGCTCCGCTAGCTGGTCAGTAGAGGTCAGTAGTGGTGGACGGTCTCTAACAGCTCCGCTAGCTGGTCAGTAGAGGTCAGTAGTGGCTGGTCGGTCTCTAACAGCTCTGTTAGCTGGTCAGTAGAGGTCAGTAGTGGCGGTCGGTAGAGCAGCTCTCTGGATCCCCTATCCTCAGCCTTACTTGTCCAGTTTCTCCTCGGCGTGGAGCTTCAGGGTCTGGTATCTCTGCTCCTCCTGCTTCACCCTGGCCAGGTACTCCTGGGCACAGTTCTTCAACACCTCCTCATTCTGCACAGGAAACAGGAAGTGCTCACAGAGTTAGCATGGGGATGATGACGATGATGATGACGATGTAATCCTGGTGTTCTGGAGGTGTGTCCGGGGGTGAGCGAGGTGCTCCTCACCTTCTTGAAGCCGTCCAGCGTGCTCTTCATGTTCTCGTAGCGGCGGAACATGTCCGACAGCGAGCGCTCCACCGAGTTCAGGTCGTTGAGCGCAGAGTCCTTCTCCATGGTTACCGCCTGTAAAGACTTCTGGGAGCTCATGTTGTTGCGCTGCTCCACCTCTGGGGAACAGCAGAGGGGGGGGTCATGTGATTCCACAGGGTCACATGTTCAATCAGCCCAAACTGTGTTTAAGGAGGGCTCTGGGATCAAACCAAACTCTGTTTCTAGAGGGCTCTGGGATCAAACCAAACTCTGTTTCTAGAGGGCTCTTGGATCAAACCAAACTCTGTTTCTAGAGGGCTCTGGGATCAAACCAAACTGTGTCTCTGGAGGGCTCTGGGATCAAACCAAACTCTGTTTCTAGAGGGCTCTGGGATCAAACCAAACTGTGTCTCTGGAGGGCTCTGGGATCAAACCAAACTCTGTTTCTAGAGGGTTCTGGGATCAAACCAAACTCTGTTTCTAGAGGGCTCTGGGATCAAACCAAACTCTGTTTCTAGAGGGCTCTGGGATCAAACCAAACTCTGTTTCTAGAGGGCTCTGGGATCAAATCGAACTCTGTTTCTAGAGGGCTCTGGGATCAAACCAAACTGTTTCTAGAGGGTTCTGCGATCAAACCAAAGTGTGTCTCTGGAGGGCTCTGGGATCAAATCGAACTCTGTTTCTAGAGGGCTCTGGGATCAAACCAAACTGTGTCTCTGGAGGGCTCTGGGATCAAATCGAACTCTGTTTCTAGAGGGCTCTGGGATCAAATCGAACTCTGTTTCTAGAGGGCTCTGGGATCAAACCAAAGCGGGTTTCTCGAGGGCTCCTGGTGCAGACAGGAGCCACACGTTTTCATCAGGTCGAACTGTTGGTTCCTTATCGGTTTACAGATGACAGACATTAGGAAATACCCTTATATTTATAGATTCAGGTGACAACATAATAATCAGTTATATTTCATGAGACTGTTAGAGTTGAGCTTTAGTAACTCAGAGTTTCAATAACTCACCGATCATCTGAGCGATAGTCTTTTCATATTCGGCCACGATCTTCCTGAAATGTAAAAAGAGGTTGAGAGTTCTCCTGCAGAGGGGGATTTAAAAATAACTGGCAACACCACAGGCCTCTGGTCACATGACTGATTCATCCTCTGTCTCCTCCATCCGTCTGTCTGAACATCGTTCCAGTCTGTCAGTAATCCCAGACGGGCCGCGTCAGCTTCCTCCTCACCTCATCTCACTGACTTCCTGTCTGCCCTCCTCGTACTTCCTCTTCCAGTCGCTCGCCTGCTCCTCCTTGGTGATGACCTAAAGGAGACAGAAAAACAGTCAGTAACTCAAACCAAACAGTCATCAACTGCTGAGGTTCACCCGACAAAAGAGAACCAAACTAACCTTCACTAGCCTAAATACAACGAAAGCTATCAAATAAAATCATACCTCACTTGTATGATAAAGGATGTAAGCTGTGCTGCAGTAGGCCTACTAAACTAAACTAAACTAAACTAACTTAAACTAAACTAACATAAACTAAACTAACCTAATCCAAATGTATCAATAGTGTGATAATAGTGAGCAGGCCTACGAAACTAAACTATATTGACCTAAACTAAATGTATCACGAGTGTGATAATAGTGAGCAGGCCTACCTCATCTCTGATGAGTGTGAGCACGGCTTGCTTTTCCATCTCACTGATGCAGATGGAGTCCAGCACCTGACTTCCTGTCTTCTGGACCTGACTTCCTGTCTTCTGGAGCACACTTCCTTCCTGGTTCTTGTTGTTGTTCCTCTTGCAGGGCTCTTCACACTGGGAGATCGATAAAGGACAGAGACCGATAGAAACACAATAGATTCATTTCTATTCATTGTGAGTGTACATGTGTCCATAGTTTGCATGAGATGGCTGAATTCCAGATGTTTGCATTACATTCTGGTTGAAGGAATAGAGTCTTTGTTTCAGTTCCGATGACATCCTCCGTCTGTGATTGTGTTTTGGTGCTAAGATGCTGTCACTTACTGAGGAGGATGACTGTGCTTTGCATCCTTCATTCTATTGTTTTCTAGTCCTTTCTTCACCTAGCAACGAAGAGAAGCTTCGCGGTTTCTTTTCTTATATGTTTTTTATTAATGCAGGTGATTGGCTGCACATGTATGTATCTTTCAGTTCTAAATTAGTAAATAGAATAAAAACTCCATCATATTTATTCATTCCTGCACTATTATCACTCTCTTTCTCCTCTTCTTCCTTTACATTGAATCCTCTCCCCTACACTGTCCACAAGCCCCCCTCTCTCTCTCTCTCTCTCTCTCTCTCTCTCTCTCTCTCTCTCTCTCTCTCTCTCTCTCTCTCTCTCTCTCTCTCTCTCTCTCTCTCTCTCTCTCTCTCTCTCTCTCTCTCTGGATTATGACGGGTGATAATCTGAGTGTAATCATTGTCCTTCTGCCATACAGCTCCGTTCTGGGGCCCCTGTCACAGTCTATGAAATATCCATAGATAAAGGCCTTTCTTATAACGTAAGAACAATATAAATGTAGTTTATGAATGCCCGATTGCTATAAAATGTAAAACTTAAAACAGTAAATTTGGAGTATAATCCTCCTATATTTTACAGTTTGTTAACGAGGTCCTATTCTAACATGCTTTGACTGCTTTGGTCAGATTCACCAGCGCGACATGGGAGGCTGAATGACGTAGAGGATAGGAATGCACTGCAGGGTCATTCACCTCGTGTAGTCTTTGAGGGAACAGAATAAACACACGACGTCACTGACGCTCGAGGCTGCCCCTGATGAAGCAGAATGTAACGAGCCACCAGTGAAACCGAGCCCTGTCGCCCCCTAGCGGCCCGTTGCGGTACTTCTTGGATTGTGATTCTAGGACACTACTAGCATTGCATTGAGCTACTATAATAGGCTCGAATCTTGTTTTAATGTAAACCAACCGACCGCATTTCATTTAAATCAAGGCCTACTCACCACCATAGAGCAACAGTCGGACTCATCCACTCTTGATGCCAGGCTACGCTCTTTGCCTGCCGAAGGAAGTATATTATTATTATTATCATCATCTTATTCATTCATTATTACAATTCTACATGTTGGAGATAGGAATAACTTGAAGACCATAGTGAACAATTTATGAAAGCCACCAGCAGGTGGCAGTATAGCACAGTATAGTTAAACAGCGACACACGACTCCACTAAAACGTGAAAATATTCAAATTATGCAAGTTAGAAACCAATGAAAGGTTTCCAGAAGTTCTCAATAACTATTTTAGTGTTTATACTGAGTCAATTTGTTTTAAATCATTCAGATTACTATTTATCTTACAATCACTGGGACAATATAACTATAGGCTTTGGGTGTCTTTAAAAGCATTATATATAAATATATATATATATGTGGTGCAATATATGTGGCGCAACCCCGGTTCACTATACATATATATATTTATACTTATTTTTTTCTTATATATTTTACTCCGGGGAAAAAATCGAATCTGATACTATCAGAATATAAATGCAATAAACTAGTTTATCATTATCAACTACTACTTTCAACTTTTCAAACGTTTGTTTGAAACAAAGTTTCACTAGTTCTCTGAGAGGGACTGAGTCAGGAGAGAGAAATGTGTCACATGCAGCCTGCGGCTCGTCTGTTTACTGCTGAACCAACACACTCTGTTTGACTGTGTGTGTGTGTGTGTGTGTGTGTGTGTGTGTGTGTGTGTGTGTGTGTGTGTGTGTGTGTGTGTGTGTGTGTGTGTGTGTGTGTGTGTGTGTGTGTGTGTGTGTGTGTGTGTGTGTGTGTGCGTGTACGTGTTTGTGTGTGTGTGTGTTTGCATGTGTGTGTGTGTGTGTGTGTGTGTGTGTGTGTGTGTGTGTGTGTGTGTGTGTGTGTGTGTGCTTGTGTGTGTGTCTGTGTGTACGTGTACGTGTACGTGTTTGTGTGTCTGTGTGGGTGTGTGTGTGAGTGTGCATGCATGTGTGTTTGTGTGTGTGCATGTGAGTGTGTGATTGGTGTGGGTGCGTGTGTGTGTGTGTGTGTGTGTGTAGGGTGGGTGGGTGGGTGAGAGAGAGAGAAATAGAGAGAAATAGAGAGATAGAGAGAGAGAGAGAGAGAGAAGAGAGAGAGAGAGAGAGAGAGAGAGAGAGAGAGAGAGAGAGAGAGAGGAGGTGAATGAGCGAGATGAGTGGGTGAGAGAGAGAGAGAGAGAGAGAGAGAGAGAGAGAGAGAGAGAGAGAGAGGAGGAGAGGAGAGAGAGAGAGAGAGAGAGAGGAGAGAGAGAGAGGGAGGAGAGAGGGAGGGGGGGGGGAGGAGGGGAGGGGGAGGGGAGGGGAGGGGGGAGGAGGGAGGGGGAGGGGGAGAGAGGGAGAGGGAGGGAGAGGGGAGGGAGGAGAGAGGGGAGGGAGGAGAGGGGAGGAGAGGGAGGAGAGGGGAGGGAGGAGAGGGGAGGGAGGAGAGACAGAAAGGACTGAAGCATGCCTCTGCTCTCTCATATCCCTAAACCAATGACACTGAAAGTCCCGCCCTCTCTGTCTCCTCTAAACCCATGTAACTGAAGTCCCGCCCTCTCTCTCCTCTAAACCCATAGTCCCGCCCTCTCTCTCCTCTAAACCCATAGTCCCGCCCTCTCTCTCCTCTAAACCCATAGTCCCGCCCTCTCTCTCCTCTAAACCCATAGTCCCGCCCTCTCTCTCCTCTAAACCCATAGTCCCGCCCTCTCTGTCTCCTCTAACCCATAGTCCCGCCCTCTCTCCCATGTAACGCACCGTCCTGGTCCGGCTTCCCGCACGCGCTGCTCGCCAGCTTCTCCTCGTCGGTGGCCAGACCCCCTCGGTCTGAACGGGGCTTCTCCTGCCACACACACACACACACACACACACACACACACACACACACACACACACACACACACACACACACACACACACACACACACACACACACACACACTGTTAATAGCTGGCCCAGGGCTGGTGTTCCTGATTCTTCCAGATAAAGAGATCGGTGTGTTGGTCGTTTGCTACCTGAACACACGCCTCCCTCTGGGGCGCCCGGCACTGCTTCATCTTACAGGAGCTCCTGGAGGAGGGAGGACACAGGTCAGAGGTCAACATCCATGTTGTGTGTGTGTGTGTGTGTGTGTGTGTGTGTGTGTGTGTGTGTGTGTGTGTGTGTGTGTGTGTGTGTGTGTGTGTGTGAGTACTTCACTGTGTGCGTGCATGTATGTGTATCTTAGTGTGTATGTGTGTTTTTATCTTAGAGTGTGTGTTATAGTGTGTGTGTGTGTGTGTTATAGTGTGTGTGTGTGTGTGTGTGTGTGTGTGTGTGTGTGTGTGTGTGTGTGTGTGTGTGTGTGTGTGTGTGTGTGTGTGTGTGTGTGAGTACTTCACTGTGTGCGTGCATGTATGTGTATCTTAGTGTGTATGTGTGTTTTTATCTTAGAGTGTGTGTTATAGTGTGTGTGTGTGTGTGTTATAGTGTGTGTGTGTGTGTGTGTGCGTGTGTGTGGTGTGTGTGTGTGTGTGTGTGTGTGTTATAGTGTGTGTGTGTAAGCGCTACACTACTGCTAGTCCTCGTAAGCTGAGCAGGAGGTTCGGAACAAAAGGAACAGGAAGGAACCGCAGGAGGAGGTGAAAGCGTGACGCGGCGCCGCTGCCTTGCTCCAGGGCAGCCGGACTCTCACCCACACACACTGAGCTCGGTGGGGGGGGCGCTGAAGCCAGGGGGCGGGGGACAAACGAGACCACCCACCTGCAGACACACCCTGCCTCTGGACAACTACACACTCCCACCACCATGAACACACACTCGCACGGACGCACAAACAAACAAATGTGCCCCTCACACACACAACCGTGACCACACACTCGCATTGACGCACACACTCACAGCGACGCACACACACACACACTCAAAATCATGAACACACACCCGCACACATAGACGTAAACACACACACCTCCTCACTACACACCCATAATGTGCACTTTGCACACACAACCATGACCACGCACGCAGCAGCACACACACACGCAGCAGGTGCGTGGTGTACTTACAACAGAACACAGAGGAAAGGGACTTGTTCAGAAGTCCTGATGCAGAGGAGGACAAGGGGGGGGGACAGTATAAGGACAGGGGGGGACAGTTAAAGGACGGACACAGCGGAGGGTGACACACATGACAGTTAGTGTTAGACCGAGGCTCACGTACACAAAGAGACCATCAACCGAACAAACTAACTCGGAGCCGAGGGGACAACGATGTGTTCTGCGTCGCTCTACGTGTTCTGCGTCTCTGTGGTTCTGTGTTCTGTTCTGTGTGTCGTGCGTTCTTTGCGTTCATCTCTGGGGGGTGTAAAACAGGGTGCTGGGTCTAAACGTTGTGATGCCAGAGGATCCTTTAGGGTTATTGGGAGACGGTGTGCGTCTGGATGCGTGTTATTTCCTGTTGGAATGTTGTGCGCTTGCTTGGACTTGCCGACGAAAACATGAAAACAAAACGTCGACTTGAGTGATAGTGGTGAAGATGTGGCAAGGTGCATCAAACTGCACCCCCTGTGTAGACATCGCACTAACACCTGTGTAATGTGCTAGTTATAACTGTGTAATGTGCTAGTTATAACTGTGTAATGTGCTAGTTATAACTGTGTAATGTGCTAGTTATAACTGTGTAATGTGCTAGTTATAACCGTGTAATGTGCTAGTTATAACCGTGTAATGTGCTAGTTATAACCGTGTAATGTGCTAGTTATAACCGTGTAATGTGCTAGTTATAACCGTGTAATGTGCTAGTTATAACCGTGTAATGTGCTAGTTATAACTGTGTAATGTGCTAGTTATATGACACTGGTGGTGTCATACACACGGCCTGTAAAACTCAAAGGAGTTTCTGAGCCTCCTCAAGTCTGGCCTGTGGAGGAGATTTCCATGTTGTCTATCGAGGTGTAGTTAATAAATCACATCTAGTCAGACAAAATGAATCTGAATTTCTATTAACTTCTGCATTATCTCTGTGATGACGCATTTACTTTGTAGCTCTGCATGTGCATCTAGTTTAAAGACAGATCTCACGACAGGTCAAAGGTCACAGAAGACAGATCTCACTAAAGGTCAAAGGTCACAGAAGACAGATCTCACGACAGGTCAAAGGTCACAGAAGACAGATCTCACTAAAGGTCAAAGGTCACAGAAGACAGATCTCACGACAGGTCAAAGGTCACAGAAGACAGATCTCACTAAAGGTCAAAGGTCACAGAAGACAGATCTCACTAAAGGTCAAAGGTCACAGAAGACAGATCTCACGAAAGGTCAAAGGTCACAGAAGACAGACCTCACTAAAGGTCAAAGGTCACAGAAGACAGACCTCACTAAAGGTCAAAGGTCACAGGACCCCACATACGTGTTGACGGCAGCGATGATCTTCTGGGCGGAGCGGCCCTTGGCCTCGGGGTCGAAGGTCGCGCCGCGCTGCAG